>KN817615.1:69187-141912 GCA_000827495.1 Hypholoma sublateritium FD-334 SS-4 | reverse complement strand
TACCACAGTATTCCCTGGTCTATCCTCGACCACTTGGTCTGCTAGCTGCTCCAAGTGACCCTAACAGGTCGGCACCGTATTCTCCAGTTTCGTCAGTGAGTACTCCCATCTTTGGGACTCTGGAAAGGAATTAATCTATTTGCTCTGCAGCTTGGAGATCCCATTCACCAAGGCCCCTTGCCTGACGCTTCGCTACTCTATGCATCTCAACTTGAGGTAAATATTCAAACCTTTAATCTTATGCTTTTGTTCTAACTCAAATTAAAATCTAGCCAAGAGCTCATGAGAACTCTCAGAGTGATTCTACCCTTTCACCTTTGCCGTCTGATTATGACTCAGACTTACTTCGGAGAAATGAAAACCAACGTAAAAATAATACGAAAAGACTTGCTCTCATTTCAAATGGTGTAAGGGAGAACCCCATTTCTCCTGCACGACAACCTACGTTACGCCGATGCTTTCCTGGAGATGATGAGGATCCTGGCTACCACGGCGATGACGATTCAATCCCCCCGAAGCGGTATGAATACATCAATCTCCCTCCCATTTCGCCACTCCTATCAAGGCAATATTCCCATGGACGAATTCTCCAGGAGGATAGGGGTGAAGAACACGACGCTGGAGATGAAGGTCGAGGTTCATTTGAACAACGCCATGGAGCCCTAATAAGGCGCGTGTGGGAACGTCTTGGCCGAGGAGGACAACCTGGTAGTGGGGGTGGTGGGGGTGGCGGCAGCCCCCCGCGAGGTGGTGGAGACCAAGGAGATGGAGGAGGAAATGGCGGAGAAGGTCGAGATCGAGAAGGCGGTGGAGATGGAGGAGATGGAGGAGAAGGAGGAGATGGAGGAGATGGAGGAGATGGTGGAGATGGAGATGGAGAAGGTGGAGGAGATGGAGGAGGCGCCAGAGGAGGAGGTAGAAGGGGTGGGGTTGGAGGTGGTGGTAGGAGAGGCAGAGGCAGACGTCGTAGGAGAGCTGGGCGAGGAGGAGATGGGGATGGGGACAGCAGTAATGACCCTAGCAGCGAGGACCCAGTCCCAGTTGGTCGACGCAGGTGCCCCCGAGGAGGTGTACGGAGGCGGCGACTTCGCAATGCCAACCGGAATCGTCGCCGTCGTCGTCGGATTTTGACAAGTCCAGAGGCGGAGGATGATGAAGACATACCAGATATCATGCCTGATCCTCAACCAGCCCATGAAGATAACAGTCAAGAAGGCCCAGAAAACAGGGAAGATCTTCACGTCGATGGTGAAGCTGGTGAATCTCCGAGTGGGATGGTACGTCATCAGGGAGGACAGATAACGGCTCAGCTTGCAAGACCAATTTCTGAACCTCAAGCACTTGGAGAAAATGGGAGCCAGGCCTTGCTAGAAATTGCACACGCATGTGTACGCTCAGGTGAAGGAGATCTAAGCCGCCACATCAAAGAGCTCTTCGAAATAATTTCAGGTCATGGCATGAACAGTGGAGGCATCATGTTGGAGGATTCAGTTGAGAATCTACTAGAGCGATGCTCTCAAAGTGAGAGGAATGCTGCTATTTACGAATTTGTGCACATGCTTGATTGCATTCAACTGAGGAACAAACTCTGGGGGTACGTCTCGTCTGAATTCAGCTGGATTCAGAGGAACTCATTGAATCTAGGATAATGCAAGCAAGACACATGCCTTTGAAACTCCTGGTAAAATCCCTCAATTTATCAAGCAGTTACACCACAATTTGGCGATATATGAGAGAAGGAGCCAGGTACACCATACTTGCCAATGCTGGTATGACTTTTCTTTGATTAAATGTGTATTGGCCCCATAGGCTATAGCTAATGCTCTTTAATCAATAGGGACATTGTTTCTCCTTGCGGCGGTAGCAGTTGCAAAAATTAAAGGACGAATCCAAGCCCCTGACGCCACTGAGGATATCTTGATGAAGATAAACTATGTGATTCGCTGCCCAGATCCAAGTAAGTATTTCTCTTCGAGTTAATAGCTATGTCTAATAAAGTCAATTAGAGACCTCCCAAGGGCAGCTAGTGATTAGCCACATCATACCTGCTATCTCAAAGTTACGGCAAGAATACAGAATAACATATGCGACCATGTTTAGAGAGAGATTCATCATGGGCAAACCTATCGTTTCGACTCTCGAAATAGGTGATTTAGTTGCTTCTGATATGGTCTTTAATCTGGTCACAAATAAGTAAGTATCATCTTGGATTATCAGGATTAATGACCTGCTCAAAAATGCTATTCCAGTGTCTTCTTAAAGGAGCGTTGTCCCATTGAATGGGCCTCATGCTATACTGGCCTTCCTGATGGGATTGAATCAACTCCCTTTCATATGATTCAAAGTATGGGAAATGGAAATTTTACGTTAACTCATGAAGTCCGATACAGTCCTCCCCAAGGCATGGCAACTCAGACTTGTCTGTCGCCTATGTCTGTTCAAGAGGATGATATCTTAGTGGATGAAATTCCAATGGTTGATTCTAATTTAGGGCTCCCAGCTTTCGTCATCGACACCAAATTTGATCTCAGTCTCGAGACAAACCAGAAGACAAGCTGTCGTGGCATGAGCACTCAGGAAAGGTTCAGAGAGACCCAGAAGCAGAGAAAATTTGCAGCTTATCCGAAGGTCCCAACATCGCTTCATGATTTGAAGGAAAAGGTAAAGTCTCAGTTTTTCAGTGGGGGTTCGACCTTGATTGTTTACGTTTATCAATAGCTTTCTTTTCAGCTCAAAACTGGCTCAAATGCTAACCCTGACTCGTACATCAAAATATCCCAACAGCTCCTGGCCAAGTGAGTTTTCTCATTTCATTTCTTCCGTATGAGATGGGAAGCTTAAATTGGGTCTTTGAGCAATCGATTAGTAATCAATGGCTTGGATGAAAAGCCTTTAATCATCGTCCTTCCAGACATGCCAATGGAGCTGAGGCAAGATGCCCTCTTACATCTTCGCAATGCTTTTCAACATGATGTCCTCCAACAAACTGATTCGGCTGAAGCCGGGGAAAAATTCAAATACCCAACACTTCACTTTGGCTGGTATAACCGTTGTGCCAAACAGGTATGTAATTCTAGAGCTAACATATGCTTAAAGTTAATGTTTAGAAAGGGCAAGGACGTTCCTGGAGATGTAGACCCAGCAGGACATAGGCGTAAAGGGAAAACACGAAGTTCCAAAACTGCACAATGCCAGCCTTTCACCACCGAAGAGCTTCAAGAAAATGCAAAAGCATACACCATTCTTTCTGAATGCTTCAAGAAGATGTTTGAGTGGCTAGCTGCAGCTGTGAGCCCTTTATTTCATGGGGAACTCAAATAATCTCACATCATTTGTTAGGTCCAGCTTTTTCTTCCAGCAGAATATGAAATCTTGGCCCAATATGCTGAAGTCTTACCCGCAGATGCGCATTGCCCAGCCTACCCCTTCTCCAACTTCGTCATCAACTTCAACGTCACCACTACAGTTCATCGTGATTGGAAAGACATGATATTTTGCATGGTTATAGTTCTCTCTGACGACAGTTGCTCCGGTGGGGACTTGTGCTTTGTGGAACCAGGAATACGTCTCGAACTCCAAAATGGTGATGCTGTGATGTTTCTTTCTGGAAGGTTGACGCATTTCAACATGCACTACAAGGGTATTCGTGCATCATTGGTGTTGCACTCTGACCATGCAGGGAAAAATTGGGTCGAAAATAGGAATAATTGGGAGCATTCAATCTACATGAACAAAGTTACTACTGGACAAGGTGCTAGATAATAATTTAATAATTCAATGGATTTTTGCATGGTCCATCAACGTTCAAGTTTTCTGGGAAAATGAGTGCTCCATATTTAAATACGCACCCATTGATTAAATGAATCTGATCACGTGTATCTGTCTACGTTCATTCTCTCTCACCTTTCTCTCACTACTGTTTCTACTGTTTAACCTTGCACTCTGCTTGAGGCCTGGGACTGCATTGAATGCCTAAAATTTGCGGACGCTGTGGAAAATACTTCAAAAATCAAACTTGTGTTCGGAAACACCAGAGCCAGCCAAAATCATACTGTCAAACTCTATACGAAGAAACTTTGCGCGTAAACCAAGCACTTGCTAAAGACTCCAGATGTTCAGAACACCTTGATCTGCAGCATATTAAAGATTACATTCCTACAAGTTCTATACGCAATGAAGATGAATTAGGCGATCTGGAGTGCAATTTATCTGCAGGGGACCTATCATTCGAAGACCGCTGCAACGATTACAGCATACAAGTTCAAAGCCAGGCCCAGATATTACCCTGTCCAGTACAGTCTTCTCAGTCACTCTACACCTTAGAATTTGATCCTACCAATAAAGGGACAGGATTTCATATGGAAAAATATCCTTTCGCATCGCAAATCTGTGGGCAAGGGGAAACATTTTTGGATTTATTCAAGAAGGATGCTTTCAGGGAGAATCGAGAGGTGTTTCCATACTATCCTTTTGCATCGAAAGAAGAATGGGAGCTGGCCTATTTTCTTCTACACTCTGACCTTAGCATGAATGCTCAGAATCGCTTATTGCAAACGAAGCTTGTAAGGATTCCCTGACAGCCTTGAAAGCCGAAGTTGGCTCATATTCATATCAAAAACAGGTCCAGAATCTCAACCTTTCCTTCAAAACAGCCAAAGACCTTCGAAATCGTGCTGAAATTCTCCCATCTGGCCCTCGATGGAAATTTACTAAAATCACCCTTCATCATGCAACGCAGACCAAAATTGAACTCTACTACCGAGATCCAGTTCAATGTTTAGAAGCTCTAATGCGCAGTCCTCTTCTCAAAGATGCAATTCACTTTACTCCATTCCGTTTATACCGAACGGCTGAAAAATTAATGCGGATATATACAGAATGGCTTTCTGGCGAAGCAGCCTGGTCAATGCAGGTAGGTTTTTGATCTATATTTTTACCTACGTAAATTATTCATGCTGATTTCTATCGTTTTATTGTACGATAGAGTAAACTTCCACTTGGTGCAACACTTCTAGGCATTATTCTATCCTCCGACAAAACCAATGTCACTACGATGACGGGAGGAAAAACAGCCCATCCTTTACTTCTCAGTTTGGCGAATATCGACATGGATGTCCGTATCAAAGCTTCAAATCATCTTTTCCAGCTTATAGCCCTTATTCCGATTCCTACCTTTATCAATGTCCCTCAGAAATTGAAGGGTCTTCTTGAAAATCGTCTTTTCCATCAATGCCTGGATATCGTGACAGCCCCTCTTAAGAAAGCTGCAGAAGTTGGGATCCTCATGACCGATCCTCTGGGCTGGCAACGCTTTTGCTTCACTCCAATTGCTGCATATATTGTGGACACTCCGGAATCAGGTGTTATAGCAGGTGTTGCTGGAAAGACTTCATCTGTCACCATGGCTTCCTACAAAAACTTTGGCGATGATTTCCAGCATGAGCCTCGAACTGCATCCACTACTCTCTCACAGCTCATGGCGATTGAAGACATTGTTCCCGATCCATGGGGTGATCTAAGTACTTATGTTAAAGAAGCAAAGAAATTTCGGCTCAATGGGGTCCATCGACCATTCTGGCGGGATTATCCTCTTGCAGAACCATCAATTTTCCTCACATCGGAGCCTCTCCACCACTGGCACAAGCAATTCTGGGATCATCAGGCCAAATGGTGTATCTATGCTGTCGGTGCTGCAGAAATAGACTTTCGGTTCTCTATTCTTCGACAGCACACAGGTCAACGACATTTTGGGCGAGGAATATCTGGGCTGAAGCAGGTTACGGGACGGGAACATCGAAACATCCAAAGATATATAGTGTCAGTTATTGCTGGTGCTGTGAGTCCACAGTTCTTGAAGGCAATCCGATCAATTTTAGATTTCTTCTATCTGGCTCAATCTACTCTAATTGATGAGGATATATGCACAAGAATCACAAAATCTCTAAAGGATTTCCACGACAACAAACAGGCTATTCTGGACGCCAAAGCTCGACGTGGTGAAAGTTCCGACATTCAAAATTGGCATATTCCAAAGCTTGAGTTCCTGCAAAGCGTTGTCTCGAATATCCGTGCAAATGGAGTTGCTATCCAATGGTCCGCTGATGCAACGGAGCATGCACATATCGAAGTTGTAAAGGATCCATCGAGAACCAGCAATAATAGAGAGCATGAATCCCAAATATGTCGATATCTCGACCATGCGGACAAACTCCGCCAATTCAACATTGCGACTTCACTTGTAGAGGCAAATATTGACTTTAGAAGCTCACTCATACGCCCACAGTCTCTTAGTGAGACAGGAAATCCAAAGCAAGTTGACACTACAGCTGAACTACTTGCACTTGCTGGGATGCATTCTGCATCACCGATGACTGGATCTTCAGAGGATGAACTAGTCGACTATTTTTCTCTAGCCGCCAAATTGAAAACACAGAGCCCACCACCTTCCCTTCAACCATTCTGAACTCAGGAGGCGACAAAACACACAGCATTCCATCTGGCTCGTGACCCCGTAGGAAAACGCTTGTCCATTGAAGAGGCTGCAACTCAGTTTCAACTACCTGACTTGCGTGCTGCACTTGGAGATTACATCCATCGAATGAACTTGGCAGCAAAAACAGCTGGGAAATCAACATGTGTTACTGCTATAGGTGGTCGCCGCATCTCGGCTGCCCAATGTAACCTTTCTTTCAGGCAAGTTGAAGTCTGGCATCAACTTCGACTCCAGACAAAGACCTATCATGCTCCTCATCACGTACTCCCAGCAGCCACGGTCAGAGCCTTTCCTCCCAGCAAAGAATATCCTTTTGGTAGTCGTGATTCAGTCATTGCGAATGTCAATCAAGCCAAAGAATGGCCATTGAGTGGCCTTGGAGGTAAATTTGACAATAAGATCATTCGAGGTGTTTGATTTCGCTCATCATTTTGCAGGACACATTGTTGTTGAACTCCAAATGATTTTCCGGATTGTGCCAAGTGTTTTAAACCCTGAGATTCCAGGAGGCGACCGTTTTCTGACATATGTGAAACGATTCGATGTTGTCCCACAAACCAACTGCTCAGTATCTGGCTCTCGAGTGCTACGAGGCTCTTTTCCTGACCCCGCATCATCATTGTATATTCTTACTAGAGCAAGGCGAACTGATGGCACAGTGATAGGAGATATCCTTCCTTTAGATCAGATTCGCGCTTTTGTGAGTCTGACTCCTAGGTTTGGGGCACAGGCAGACCGAAGGTTCACTAAAGACAATAGCATGGTTTATTCCTCGGAATATTTTCTGAATAAGTACTTCAACAAAGAATTGTTCTTTCCACTTACTTTACATGTCGATTAACCAGTATTAATACCTGATTGTCTTGGTCCCCTCAAAACATCATCCTGATTTCTTAAGGACTTCAGATTTCACCAGGAATATCTACCTAACTGATGTTTTTGAAGGTAGCATATCGAACAGGATGTCCTAGGAAGAGCTAGTATGTACGTGATAAATCAAAGGTCAAGTGTAATGATGGGTCTATGGATGGCTTTGGAGAGTTGCTTTGCTCTGCAGGCAAGTGGTACTATGTCACAGATGTCCTGAGGAAGGGCATGGCTACAGAGTTAAACACCGATCCTCCAAGGTGCTTCAAAGCACTTCCTTAAGTCTATGAATAACTATATAGGCCTTACGTAACCATACATAGTACTATGAAGCTTTCTTCAACTGCTATGGATGCTATATGATGCTATGTGCCTGGCATACTGATACTACATGTGCTATACCCCAAAATCTGAATTTTCTGATGTAGTCGAGTGTCATTGATTAAACAAGGATTACGTAAACATTGTGTTTATCAATATAGTTCGATTTGCTTCATCCTCCAACTGCTGGAATGGGATTGAATTACATCGAATTACATTTGATTTAGCTAGGTATATATCTATATAGAGAGAATTTCATTGATAAAACCCGTAAATTGTACATTTTCTATTCATGGCAATCAGGATTACTTCGGAATCGTCCGAGGGATTTTTGACTGGGCTTGGGCACCAACTCGCCCGGGACACTTTCCTGAACCACGCTCCCGATTTTCTTGACGTAACATAATCTAGTTCAAAGCCTTTATCTTACATATTCTTACTACATACTATTTGGTAAAAGCAAAGCAGTGTTTTAAGTTTGGACTTTGCGAGTCGCGAGGTAATCCGTGCCAGCGACGTCGATAGTAGATGCTACATGCTCAAAGTATGCCCCGCCATAATGCACTACGAGATAATAAAATCCACCTCGTCGTCCCTACGCCACAGCATCACTGTGAGATCGGAAAAGAGAGAGACCCAACCATTCAGAAAGGGGATTCCATGCTTCAGGCGGAGTGTTTGCAAGGCAGGGAGCGGCGGGGAGTCGATGTTGCCTGCCGAAAGGGCTGCAATCAAACACTGCAGAAGAGTGATGTCGGGCATGTCAACGTCCAAGACTTCTGCTTCGGGAAAGGAGCTGGAAAGGAGCGCGAAAAGCGACTTGAAGGTAGCCGCATGCCGCTGCCGTATCGGCGCCAGAGGGGCCACGCGCAGCCTGAGAGTTGTCGCAGACGAGCTGCCGATCTTCGGGATGATGTCCATGGCGCATTGGAGTACCGTGTTTATCAGCTTGGAACGGGGCAGCTCCTCGTCAGGATGTGGGAGGAATTCGAAGCGGAAATGTGGCGGCACACCGTCCGTAACGGAGGAGCTGTGCGTGATGGTAATGGCGATGGCTGACAACTCCACTTCCAGCGTGACACTTGAATTCTCCATTGGCTTGACGTGTGTCTTGAAGTGGTTGAGGACTGAAAAGAACTCCAGCTCTAGCTCTGTGCTGCCGCTGAATTGTAGGTTGTAGGACTGTAATTTCGGCATGGATAGAAGGCCTAACAGCTTGGAGAGAGGAAGCACGACATTCTTTTCTTCGTCGCTGTGAATTAATTCATTGGACTTGATAGTAAATGATGTAAGATGATTGAGGCATACAATCGGGAACAAATCGGGGATGGTTTCGTTTCGAATTAGTTCATTGATCGCAAGGCGTTCGAGCTCAGGCATCGCAGCCAAAGCGCGAAGCCACTGGGTGAGTGAGTGGTTTGTGTTCGATACTTCAATATCTAGGTCCGTGATATTTTTCGCGATGCTGCGCGGAAAATCGAAGTTGAAATCATAGTCCTGACAGGTGAACTTGCGCAAGTGTGTAGATGTCGAAAAGGCCCTTCCAGGAATGGTGTACCGTGGTTTAGTGCAGGACCGGTAGTCGAAGCATACAGAAAAAGACTCCAGCAGCGGCATGTTTCCCCCGCCAATCAGATCGAGGAACTCTAGAATTTGAGTGTGGTCAATGCGCATCTTGAGGACGCGAATCCTTGACGAGCAACTCAGCACCCGCGAGAGACATGCTGTATCGCAGAGCTTAGCGACCCCAACGTTGGCGCATATCAGACGGGGTTCCGATCGCGAAAGTAAAATTTTGAAACGTTTTGCGGAGCGGGCACTACTGTCGGAATCAAATTGTAGACAGTTGGCCCATAGGAGGGTACACGCGAGGGCGACTTGCCGCCAGCGTCGGCACACCCGCGATACCGCGAGCGCCGTTTGCAGCTTGACTCTGTAGTCAAGCGCATGGATGGAGACAATGGCGTGGCCTCGATGCAGAGGGGTGGCCATTAAGAATATAATTTCTAGCACGTCGTCCGGCAGTGAGGAAATGGGCAAGTCGTCGTTTTCAAGTTGGCGCTTGACAATGACAGCTCGTTGGGCCGCCCTAAATTCAGGATCCATGGCCTTCAGAGATTGCAGTAAGCGCATATTTTGATTTGGCGCTAATGAAGTCAAGATCAGGTCGTCTTCGCTGCAAAAGCTAGGAAAGAGGAGAACTGACTTGTGTGGTATAGTAGGCGCTGGGCTGGGTCGCAGCTCCAAGGCCCTCCAAATTTGTATCTTTGACTAACGAACGGTCTCAAGATAGACATTTATAGACGATGTGCATAGCAACACCTGCCTGTCTTGGTTCCAACCCTAATCTCATCCTCAAAAGTTTTCCAGTATTTGCAGGAAGAGGTAGGGAAAGTCGTGTCGGTTCAGTCGAGTAGGCTGGCCACTGTGCCCATAGCGCATCTGCGCTAGCCTCAAAACGCAGCTCAGGGCATCCATGTTCGTCGAAGGGCTTAGAATCCCGGTTCTCGTCATTTCCCTGCGACTTCCTGCTTCTGTTAGACAGGGTGCTGAAAGATGTGGGTTGCCCCGAT
The DNA here is from genome assembly GCA_000827495.1 of Hypholoma sublateritium FD-334 SS-4. Lineage (NCBI taxonomy): Eukaryota > Fungi > Basidiomycota > Agaricomycetes > Agaricales > Strophariaceae > Hypholoma > Hypholoma sublateritium. Next base: position 131,658 of record KN817615.1, on the reverse strand, counting down.
CACGCAGTTTTGTAAGAAAGTGCGAAGTGGGCAAGAAGTTGGTCTTCATTTCTTTTGGAGAGTCGGACAAAACGCGCCTGATTATCGAAAGTTCATGGGGGATTTCATTAAAGATGGTTTTGTTTACTGTGAGGGCAGTGTCGGCGTCGGCGTCGATGTTCTCCGAGTCGTGGTCGGAACCGAGCCACGATGAGTCCGTCACGGTGACAAATGTGACCGGCCCTAAAGTATACCCAATTTTTTGTGTATAGACCACGTCCTCATCGTCTACATCGTCGACGCCGTTGACTAGATCTTAACCCTTAGGCGACCAGCGAGTCCCACTACCTACTCGTTGTACGTGATAAAAGCCATCTGTATCCGATTTCCAACCACTAACGTCTTTATAGTCCAATATGGCGCCCTTTTCCAAACCCGAGACTGTGCTGAAGCAAGCCGAAGGACTCGTTTCCGTCGGCCAGACGCACGCAGCGCTGCAGTCATTAACAGAGATGTTCTCTTCAAAACGATTCAGGTCGACACCGTTGACGTCGCTGGAGCCCATCATGCACCGTTTCATCGAGCTGTGCGTCGACATGCGCAAGGGCCGCACCGCGAAGGAGGGTCTCATGCAGTACAAAAACATCGCACAAAATACGAGCGTGCAAAGCATCGAATCCGTCATCACAAAATTCGTCCAACTCGCGGACGCAAAGGTGCTGGAGGCGCAGGAGAAGGCGGCCGTCAAGTCGGCCGTCGATATCGATGATTTGGAGGCGAGTGAGACCCCCGAAAGCATCTTGCTCGGAGCCGTCAGTGGAGACCAAAGCAAAGACCGGACGGATCGCGCACTTGTCACCCCCTGGCTCAAGTTCCTGTGGGAGAGCTACAGAACTTCGCTCGAGACCCTCAAAAACAACGCTCGTTTGGAGACGATTTACCAGGTGAGTACTGTCGTATGTGTCAGATTACTTGCCATTTATATCGTCATCAGCAAATTGCCCAACAAGCGTTCAAGTTCTGCCTCAAGCATCAGCGCAAGGTCGAATTCCGCAGGCTCTGCGAGACCCTCCGCCTCCATCTGGCCAACGTCGCGAAATACTCGCATCAGCAGCATTCCATCAACCTCTCCGACCCCGACACCCTCCAGCACCATCTCGACACACGATTTGCCCAGCTCAACACCTCGGTGGAGCTTGAGCTCTGGCAGGAGGCATTCCGGTCGGTCGAGGATGTGCACAATCTCCTCACGATGGCGAAGAAGGCCCCGAGACCGGCTATGATGGCAAACTATTACGAAAAGCTGACCAAAATCTTCTTGATGAGTGGAAACGCACTCTACCACGCAGCCGCATGGAGCAGGTACTACGCCGTCGTTACCTCCATTGGCGGCAAATCCGACGAAGAACTCGGCCGGCTCGCGGCGCAAGTCCTCGTCAGCGCGCTTGCGGTGCCCGTTGGCCTCCATACCGAGGAGCCGGATGAGCTGAAGGGAAAGAACGCCCGGCTCACCGCCCTGCTGGGCCTGTCGCGCATGCCCACCCGCTCCGGGCTGCTCAAGGACGCCCTTTCACGTGACGTTCTCAAGCTATCCCCGCAGACGATCAAGTCGCTGTACAACGTTCTTGAAGTGACGTTCGACCCCCTCACCCTCTGCGCTTCCATCGCTCCCCTGCTCAAAGTTCTGGCCACCGATGAGGCCTACTCGCCCTACCTCGTTCTCCTCCAGCGCGCCTTGCTCTCGCGCCTCTTGTCGCAACTGTCGCAAGTGTACACGACGATCAAAATCAGCAACCTTCTTTCTCTTGTCGCCCCTCTCAAGGAAGCAGAGCTCGAAGGCTCCTTCGACGACGAGCAGGTCGAGGCGTACATCATGGGCTGCGCACGCCGCGGCGAGCTCGCCGTACGCGTCGACCACAAGGACGGGAGCATCGCCTTTGTCGATGACCCCTTCACGTCCAGCGACGACCAGCCGTCGACGTCCACCGCGTCGACATCTACGCTGTCCGCGGAGGCATCCATCCAACCGTCAACTGCCGAGCTCGTCCGTACGCGCCTCAGCAAGGTCTCGCTGTGCCTCCACGCGTCGCTGAACATGCTTGGGGAGCAGAGTCCCGCGCCGACGGCTGAGGAGCAAGCCGCAAAATTCACGAGCCTCGTCAACGCCGTCGAGGCGGAGCGCAAGGCCCTGCAGCTGCGCCGCGCACTTGTCGCGCGCCGTCGCGAACTGTTGAGTGAGTTGAGCGCGCGCAAGGAGAAGGAGGAAAGCAGCCGCCGCGCGGAGCATTCACGGCGCGAAAAGGAGGAGGAATCGAAGCGCTTGAAAGAGGAGCTGAAGCGCAAGGAGCAGGAGCGGACGAAGAAGGAAATCGAGACCATCCGCATCGACGAAGCAAAGAAATACGCACAGAGCCTCGTCGACAAGGGTATCCTCAAGCCGAACGACGTCGACGTGTGTATACTAACACGCTCCTCTAATTTTCTGCTGATTGTTTTCTAGAAATTGGAGACGTACGACACGGAGAATCTCATCACGATCCAGGTTGCGCAGCTGGAGAAGGACAAGAAGGAGCTGCAGGAGCGTCTGCGCATCGTTTCGAAGCGCATTGATCACATCGAGCGCTCGTACCGCAAGGAGGAGCGCCCTCTCCTCGACCAGGACTACGAAGTGCAGCAAAAGACCGACAGGGAGACCTTCGAGGAGATCCAAAAGGCGCGCATCCGTGCCGCGCGCGAGGCACACCAGGAGGACCTGCAGAGCAAGGCGCGCCTCAGTCGCATGCTGGTCGACTACGACGCACGCCGTGCGGAGATCATGGCGCGCAAGAGCATCGAGTTCGCCAAAAAGCAGGAGGCCGCCGCAAGGAAAATCCAGGAGGAGAAGGCGAAGCGCCTCAAAGCAGTACTCAAGCAGCGCGAGGAGGAACGCATCCGGTTGGAGAAGGAAGAGGAAGCGCACCGCCAAAGAGAGGCGGAGGAGGCCCGGCTAGAAGCAGGTGTGTACCGGTATGATCTAGGGCATATTCCATTTGCTAATGTTCTGGTTCGCTTTCTTTCTTTTCAGAGCGCGAGGCGGAAGAAGAACGTATTCGCGCCGAGCAGGAGGCGGCTGCTGCTGCCGAGGCCGAGGTCAAGCGCAAGGAGGAGGCGGAGGCCGCTGCACGCCGCGAAGCCCGCGAGAAGGAACGTCAGGAAGCGCTCGAAAAGGCCCGCCTCCAAGCCCAGCGCGAGGAGGAAGCCGAGGGGCGTAGACAGGCCCGTGCAGCGGAGAAGCTCGCCGCATCCCGCAAGCCTCTTGTCGCAGTTCCCGCCGCCGTCCGCGCCGCCGTCAAAGAAGAGCCCAGTGAGTGGCGTCGTAATTCGCCTGCGCCTCCCATCCGTGCTGGCGCCGGTACCCCGCCCGTGCGTTCCGAGAGCCCAGCACCTGTGCCCAAGTTCGTTCGCCCCGGTGCCCCCGCGGTTGCTGCTGGAGGAGGATGGCGCGCCAAGGCCGCCGCCAAGGAAGCCGCCGCTAAAGGTGGCGCGCCCGCTGTCGCTTCCGGAACTGCATCGCCGCGCCCCAGCTCACCTGCGCCGCTCAGGGAGGAACCCAAGAAGGAGGACGATGGCTTCCAGACCGTCGCTCGCGGCGGTGCCGCCCCCACTCGCGGCGTCTGGCGACCCACCCGTGGCCGCGCTTAGGTGTTTCCTCTCTTGCTTGCTTTTTCGTCGCTTTGTTCATTTGCAATCCCACTACTTTTACTTGCATCCTTTGCGTCTGTATTTATACCTTTATGCCACGCGGATTAGTATTAATACTAATAGGTGCCATGTTTTTCCCTCTCTTCACTCTACTGTCCCTCATTCGTTCTATTTCCGCGCCCACGATGCTCGTGGTAATTTTTTGAGTGGGGATGAGCACGTCGAGTGGGGTACCCTTGACTCATTTTGATAACGGACGCTACTAGCTAACATGAAATCTTGTGCGGGAGTACTCACTGACATAGATGCTCACGACACGATCACTACGATGTAGACCTTTTAGAATATTTTGTGGGTCCTATGACAGTTTCTTTACGACGCCAATGTCCTATCTGACTGCTTGCCTAAGCAGATGGACATGCATCGTCTATCTTCGGCTAAACATACATCGCATCCAGGAGGGCGAAACTTCGGAGTGGTCAATGCTTTGCTGGGAAGAATGGACCCACAAGCTGAAGGTACATCCCTCGAGGACGAGATGGTGCTCAAGTTACAGGATAAACTGGTCAATTTGAAGAAATTCATTCCAGAAACAGACGTCGGAAAAGCTCTAAAATACAACTTGCAAGACCTCGTCGAAGTGCAACTGGCCGAGGTGCAAAGGCTTCCAAGGCAAATCCTTAATCCAGATGATCCCAAGCTACGCGAGGAACTTCACGCTCGTCGTAAATTGCTGGAAAGTCTCCGGGAATCGCAAAAGAGGCTCCACATTCCCCTTGCACACAGGGTGAGAAGAATGTAACGCGTGAATTCATGTCTTTATTTATTTATTTATACAACGAGACAGCTATACCGTGTGCACTATACATTGGATGCACTTTGACACCATTATATTTACCACTTCTCGTGGGCGGGGCGGACTAGCAATATATAAATTGAGCCAAGGCATCCACTTGAACAACAATTTGACTTACGGTCAAGTTCCCAGGTCCACGCAGAGCGATCCTGGTTAACAAGGTAGAGGTACGACTGAAGCACTGTTAGACTCATTTGCGCAGAAGGAGGTGGCGCGCTTACAGCTGCAATACTTTCGGGGCTGAGGCGAACATCCGCATTGGCCTGCCATTCGGGGGAACGCGTGGACTGGGAGCGCTCGGTAAGAATGCCTCCGTCGATGATGGACTGAATACAGTAAGTCAGCGGAAATGTATCGGTGAGTGATGAACATAGACGCACATGTGCGACGTGGATGTTCTCCTTGCCAAACTCCTTGGCCAGGCTCTGCGACAGAGCGCGCGTGCCAAATTTGCCCGCCGCGAACGCGCTTGTGACGACGTTACCGCGCAGACTGGCGGTGGCACCGGTGAAGATGAGCGCGCCGCGCTTGCCATTCGGCTGTTCGATATCGTTCTCCTTGAACGCGAGGATCGCGCCTCGAGAGAACGAGAATGCCGCGGCGACGCTGGTCTGGAGGCAGTCCTGTACGTCCTGGGGCGTGACCTCGAGGAAGGGCTTCCACACGCCGTGCGAGGCGTTGAATACAGCCGCGCGAATGGCGTATTCGGGCTTTGGGAACTTGGTGTGGATTGATTTCCACACGGTGGTGATATCCTCGTCCGAGTAGGACGCTACGGGGAAGGCGACGGCCTGACGGGAATAGAATGTGAGCATGGGTCGCTGATGTTTTCGACGCCACGCACATGTCCTCCGGACTTGTTAATCTCTTCAGCGATTTTGTCGACAGTGTCTGCGCCTCTGGCGATGAGGGCGACGCTGTATCCACTGTTTGCGAACAATCGCCTGCACGCGAGTGTTATTCTCCATATCCGCTTCGGAACGAACACGCGACTTACGCTGTTGATGCGCCAGTTCCCGAGCCATTTCCAAGACCTGTGGTATTATGAGCGCGCATGGCCTTGCATGACGTTTCTGACTACGTACCCGCCACTACCAAAACGCGTTTTGCGACCTGAGATGCCATAGTTTATGAGAAGAGTGTTTGAGTGTAGGAAGAGGGGCGATAGTACTGGACCAGACAGGGTTCACTAGCCCTGTATAAATAAGCTTGAATCTGGCTTAGGAATCCAATTAAGACCTTCTCAGACCTTCGCCGAAGTGATTGTTTGTCAGATTCACGCATTGCTCATCGTTTCTCATCTCGGTATGGTAACTCGTTGAGTCAGCATAGTTTCGTGTTTTTGATGAAGTCTTGCGCAAGCGCCATATGACAGGCATTACCATCGCAGGTAAACACCTCCAGTTCGCTGAGGCTATTCTTGATATCTTCAACGTGACGGAACGGTATAAGAGAATTTGGAGAAAAGATATCGACGAAAGTTCAGTGAACTCTCGACGTTGACGTTGACGTTGACATTGTGTTGACCAGTGGCACTGCTGGGATTCAGTGATTTCATACGCCGATTGAATAATTTACGGCTCCGACCGCGCGTCGAACCACCTTCCGTCTTTCTGCGAGTTCAAGCTACATACCTCGAGCAAATTAACTGCATAACTTGCACCGCTACTCATTGCACGCTATCACCGCTATGCATTCTTTCATGCTACAACTTAAACTTGGTGTAACCGCTGGAGCTCTCAACGTTCGATTCCGAAATCAGTGTCTGCGGCCAAATCGCCGGCGATGAAACTTTTCTTTGAACAACATCGATCATTCAAAGCCATGTTATTTATGAATGAAAACAAGGCGCCTCCGTAGAGACCCATTCTCACCGCTAACGCCAGAAATTCTGGTGTCGGTCACTGGCCGGAAAATGCCCTGCGTTGCCTGAAAAGCATCCGTCGTCGAGTCTTTGTCGATTGTGATACTGGTTATAAAGCTGCGCCGCTTGACCATCCGCGTCAGCTCTCCGATTTTTCCTGCATCTCGACCGACCACCATGCGTCTATCTGTCTTTGCAATCCTTGCCCTGAGCTCCTACGGTACGTTCGTGCAATATCGGTAACGTTCGAACGAGAGTCATTAACTTGTTTCCGTGCCTCAGTCACTGCTCTGGCGATATTGGACGATACCGTCGCCGATAATACTTTGAGGGCTTTCGATACTCTGGATGCCGCTAACGATCTAGACCCTATCGATAACCTGGATATCTTCCACAATTCCAGCGCAGTCGAAGATACGGGCTTTGTCGATGATTCAGGTGACGCCAACCCTGAGGACTCTGTTGATTCACATGTCGATACCGAGGACTCCGTCGAGGGCTCAGACGATGCTGAGGACGATGCCGTGGAGCCAATCGAAGATTTGGACACCGTCGATACCCCGGACTCTGTCGATGATACCGACGACGTCGCGACTCCGAACTCCGTCGATGATGTGGATGACGTCTCGACTATAGATGACGTCGCGAGTCCGGACCCTGTCGACGACCTGGAAGAAGCGACCGCTTCGGAATTTGTCGACGATTCGACTGATGCCAGTGAAGTGGATGCCGCGGAGGATTCGGACGACGTTGTCTACACTTCCCATAACGTCAGCTATCTGGCTACCGCAACGCTAATTGACGGTTCCGATATCATATCATCCATCTCTTCCATTCTCGGAAATATAACGGCGCAGGTAATTGATCACTGAGCCATTGTTGAGTTCCATTGCACGCATACTGACCTCTCCCTGACACTAGTGCACTACTCCTTGTGACGTTATCTTGGCCGCCGGCACTGTCAGTTTCATGCTGCAACCATATTTATACTTGTGCTGATCTCTAATCACAGGCCTGCGATGATGCTAGCGACGCGACTGACGACGAAGCCCAGTGTATATGCACAGATACCAATGTCGGTCTTTTGGAGACATGTCTAGACTGCATTGTCACTGCCACGGAATTTACGAACGGTACCCTGTCCACCTTGCAAACTGGGTTAGCCGGTACGTTTTGCCATACCCCACTTCCCTTAGATCAATGTCTCATAGCGAAAGCAGGTATCAACGCTGCATGCAACTCGGCTGGGTACCCCGTCTCTGCCATCACCTTTACGACCACGACAGGAACTCCCACCTCAACCGAGCTGTCGTCAACGGGAACTGGAGCGTCTGCCACGGCTACTGTGACTTCCCCGACCACGCAAACTGCCTCCCCGACTACTACCACTTCATCAGCAGCCACCAAGGTCATCAATTACAAAGCCGGCGCGTTATTCGCCCTCGTGGGCTCTTTCTTTGGTTCCCTTTTCATTTAAATAGCGTTCGGTGATTCCTCGTCCCCGAATATTTGCGAGACCTCCATAGAAACTGTGGACATATTTGTGTTTATCATGTATGTATTGTATCTTCAATAAGTTACTTATAATCTTTTTATCCCGTCCGCCTTGTTCTACGCATGCAAGCGGCCTTGTCTCAATTTACACTTGCAGCGCACAACGTCGTGTGTTTCCGACATGCATATATATGACAACCCTTCGACGCACACCAAAAAGACACAACTTTGCTACGCGTCCATTTGAGCCTCGAATGCACCTTTCGTCCGCAATTGGTGTGCTGACTTATGCATCGTTCGGTGTGTGGATAGTGAGACTCATCCCGTGCGCCTCGCAATTAACGCTGCCTTCAAGTTCTCGCCGCAGTAGGGTCACGGTATCTGCTCGCGCGGCAATTCATCGATGGAGTAATTGAGCCCGTAGACGATACCGTGGGCGACCTCACCTCGGATGTGCGTAGGAGGGCTGTCTCTTTCTGATCCACATATATTCCACGAGGCTCACCGATGGCAAAATATACGCAGTGCTTAAAAATCTGCAAGGTCTTCTTAACGGCATACACAGTCCGTCCCTTTCTCACTTCGAAAGGAAAAATGCTGATAGTGATACCTAATAACCTAGTACTGCGACGCTCTCGATGGTAGCAGTGACGATATGCTCGAGAACGAAAATTGCATCTGCACGAACCCCAACAGCGAGGCCCTCGAGGCCTGCGGCAACTGCGTGATCAACACGGAGAGAGTCCCGAACATCAGGGTGGTGCGCGCGTACAACGCGGTGAAGTGTGAGCCTTCTCCTTTTTTTTGCGTATGAATGTGGTGCTGACTGCATGCGTACTAGCCTTTCTCAAGGACTGCGAAAATAGCGGAAATAACGTCGCAGACATCAATCTAGTCGCACTTGGTGCTGGGGTATCTCTCAGCGCCGATTCGGTTGAGTCATCTGCCAGCTCTCTGGTGGTTCTGCTTGATCCAATGACGCTCTTGAGCTTGGCCATTCTTTATCCCCTCTGCGCTGCCATTGCGGCATCACATGTCTGAGACTATCATCACCAACTATGTAGCACATGCGAGATTTGTTGCAATTTCCTTTGATTTAGTATATATTTTCTGCAGCCAAGGCGAGCTTTGGCAAATTCATGATCTCATCCTGGGATTAAGTTATTGCGTGCCCGCCTGTGCCCGCCAAGAGTGAGTAAGCAATACTCAGGCTTCCTGATGCCATCAGTTGACTTAAGCGCCCGTGAAAATGCGCTTTTCCTCGACTCTTCTGAAACTTGATTAATTGGGTTGCAGCTGAGTGACACTTTTTTCGCCATCTGTCTGATAATAAACAGGAAATGCTGTACTGCGTCGCTTTGGCTTGGCCTGCATGTCTATAGCTTAGGTCGGTCAATCAATTTGCAGGACTTCCACCCCGTAGTGGTTGCGTAGCGGTATGTCAAAACTTCTTCAAAATTTCTCTCGAGGAAGACTATTACTTATGATGACGCGGCGGCTTTATAACATATAAGGTGTGGAGTGCACACGAACAGTGCTGTTCCTTGCTGCCGCAACGTTCGAGGTATGTAAGCTAATTATAGGACGTGGATCGCTAAATCGTTCGGAACTGCTTAACTGCAGTGCTTTTCTAAGCTCTTGATTGATACGAATCTGACAGATAGGCGGAATATGCGTATGGAGAGTGAGTACCTGTGCACAGATTCAAATCAGCGCGAGCTGAAGGCCTACCTGCTTTGCATATATCGTCTATCATGCGTCTCGATTGTCTGTGCCGCGCTCAACAAGTTCTAAAGCCTGTTGATCGCATGCAGGAAATTCAGTCATTCATGTACCGGTTCGGAAGAGATCTCGGTAAATAACCTCGCCACCTCCGCACCGCCTTTACTTATCTCATGACAGGTAAACAGACTCGCGTACACCTCGCCTTCTTACGACTCAGAATATTGATGGAATTTTCAACAATACGTTCGACTGGTCGTGCACCTTATTTAGAACGTAACACCTTCAAGTTCGTACAATTACTACGCTTGCCAAGAACTTGTTCAAGTTAGCAAGGTGAGCAGAACGAGATGATCTATAAATAGTATCCGAGCCGCTGTTGACCATTTGTGGTTACCGTGTCCGGAAAATTGAGCCTGCAGGTTCGCACTTTGTGCCTGACGTGGAACAGCTTTCCGCACACATAAAAAGCGACAGCCATGTAACTGCCTGAGCGGCCTCCCCGACCTCAAGCTGTAGCCATGAGTCGAGTGTTTCCAAATACTTTGTTCCTCATCGTCGCCTTGTCTGTTCTACGAGGTGAGTTTCGTACCGCCAACATAACGCATACCATCGCGGCTCCCCGATGCTCATAAACACCGAACAGTCGACGCGCTGGTGCCACGAAGGCCGTTAAGCCCTCTAAACGTCTTCGCCCTTCGGCAAGCAACAGACGTGAGTTTCTTCGAATCTCAAAATCTTCATCAAAATACTGACTGGCGTCGGACTGGCGTGGATAGTGCACAACAGAGTGCTCAGCATTTGATGACTTTGTCACTGTACGAACATTTTCAATCACATTCCTGTCGTCTTTCCTTCATTCCCTAACTATGTTGCGGCGAATAGACGTGCACCGGTTCCGCTTCATCGACAACGTGTTTATGCACCAGCCAAGTAGCAAGTACGCTGCAAAGCTGCGTTACCTGCTCTGTGAACGAGTCACCCACACCTGGCGTTATATCGACCGCAGAGGACCTGGTTAATTGTAAGTTCCTTTTATTTTGTAACTGTTCTCGGCTGAAATATCGATCAGCGTATCTTTCGGTGTGCAGTGGAGAAGTTGTCTCTGTCCCAGGAGTTGCAGCACCATCCTCAGTGGCAAATTCAGCAACCTCACCGACTGCCACCTTAACAGCTACTTCTTCCGCGCAGGCTCCAATAACGCCAACGACCTCTTCCGCAATAATTAGTAGCTTTACTGAAACACTGTCAGGCACAACCTTCGTCGTTACTGTCGCTAGTGATCCCCAGGCTTCTCCAACATCCACAACACCTATAGCATCCGCGGCAATACCTTCGATTTCACAAATCACAATTCGACCTGGAGATTTGACATCTACGTCTGCACAGACAACGCCCACTGCGTCATCGGCAGTCGGTACAAAAAACCATAGTTTGCTGTCTTCTAGGAACTTAGGAGTCGTGTCTCTGGCAGTCTGGCTTGGAGCGATTATGATGTTTTGATTGAGATAAGTACGTGTTTGGTATGTGTATGAATTAAATCAGTTCACTCCTAGAATATTCACACAGTTTCGCAGCTACATTCATTAATGATTGTATGTTTCATTCAATTTTTGGAAGGGTCAATAAAGAAGTTTGTTTGTTATACTCAAGTTATACTTGAGATTTGCTTGAGATGAGGTTCTTGGCTTGCAGAGTTTCCAACAGCCTGAGTGGCACATGCCGGCTACCGGATCATCTCGGCATCCTCGACATGTGTGAGCCAAGGGGTGTCCACCGGAGAAATCCGTGAAATCGACTGGTACACTCAGGTCGTGGGACTCTTGGCCTGATGTGATGTCGGCCAAGCTCGGCTCCCCAGAAGCGGCGGGCTTGAATCTTGACGTCGAACACAATTCAATCCTCATTTAGGTAGTGCAAAGGCAATTACTTATAATTCACTGAACCTATGCATATCACTACACTAAATTCAGATTCAGTTTAGCTCCATACCGCGCGAAAATAAAACCAGTTTACTTATCTGCTATTCCAATTTATTATTTTCTACCAAGTCAACCCACATTATTTAAATATGATGACTCGGCGACGTAATTCAGAGAAATGTCTGACATTCCCATTAAGCGCATATCTAACCTTTTCGTGTCCTGGGAAGAGGAACTTGACATTGAGCTCATTGAGAGAGTAACAACATTGGATGCAAATAAAGCGGGCTTGCTGACAGTGCCAGAAGTTTTGATAAGCAAAAAAAAACCAACAGACAAGGAGAGATGAGAATCACCAATGGTGTGGATGTAGAGATCAGAAAGAAGAATAAAAGGTACCTGTAGATTATACTGTGATTTTATCTTGATTTACTACGCAGCCTTGCGATCACAATGGCCGAGCTCGGCCGACATCACATCAGGCCAAGAGTCCCACGACCTGAGTGTACCAGTCGATTTCACGGATTTCTCCGGTGGACGCCCCCTGGTGTGAGCCACTCACCAACCACTCACTTCGAAGGTTGAAAAGAAGAAACATTTATATAGAGCTCCCAGGGTTTCCAAGTTTTTCTATGACTTGATATCTTACCCTAAAATGTGTGGGTCTTGAACAATGAAGCTTGAGCTTAAATGGTGAAGCTAATTAGACGCATGAATGAGCTGCCTTGGTATGTCTACGACGCTGAATTTATGGTCCGCAATTGGTGCACGTCAGCCAACTTAGTGAGGAAATATCCTGTAAAAGCCAGTAATCAATATATGTTCTATTTCTCGAGTAACGGGGCTGCCTCAAAAGATAGTCATTAAAAATGGTACTTCAATGCGATACAAGGGTAAGTACTTCATAGGCCTATGTATCGAAACCAAAGGGCGTGACCGGTGACGAAACCGTGACTGGTTTCAGGCCTGGTTTGGGTGGCTGGTGATCCGGAATGTCACGCTTGTCACACGTCGCTCCGTCGCTGGTGACCTCGCGCCCTGGGCTCGAACGGGGATAGCATCGTTTCCCCAAACGCGGAAGGCGTGCCCACGAGGACCCACCGCTGAGCCGTAAATACTACTGAAATCACTGAATTCCTCGCTCCCCCACCCTTGGCCATGGCTGCCGCACACTGACACATGCGTGAGAAGTTGAAATAAGACGGTAGCCGGCCTGGACGGCGCGCAGGCTACGAATGCGCCTAAGAAACCCCGAACGGGAATAAGTTATTGGCAAATGAGAAATGGCCCAAGAGAGCAGCCAATACTCAACTTCCCCGAACGCAGAAAATTCTTCATCGTTCGGGGAGGTTCCCAAATGGATGACATCATACATGAATGCCTCGATTGGGGAATTCGGCCAGCCACCGAATGACCGATCGTTGAAACGTTGAAGCCTCGAATCGAAGAAACAGCACCTCTCACCTTATCTCCATCCGCCAACTCCCTTTGAATAACTTGCTTTGAAGCAATGGCAACCAGGCAATTCATTGAAGCTGATTTAGTGTGAGTGAACTTCACATTATTGGATTTGTATTCAATTGTTCACTTGTTGTTCACCCTCTGAAGATCAGCCACAAAACAACAGCTAGCCAAAATCATCAATGAGCAACGCAAGACTTTCTCCCAACCCTTCAAGATCAACACATCTCATGCTAAGCTGTCTGAGCTGAAAACAGTTCTCCTTGCCCCACAATCGCCTTTCCGCACAACAAACGCTTTACCCCGCGAGAAGTGAGTGACCTATTCTTACCATCACATTTTTCACGGTCGATTAATTTTAGTCTTCTCGAAAATAGGTCGCTTGAACCGAGAGAAAGATCAAGCCCGCTCACGTCCCTTCCCAGTTCTCCGGTTCCAGATGTGGAATTCTCCGGACCAGATACCCAGGAGGCAGGACATCAGACTGAGCCACATCACGAACAGGACAACGTCCCCGAAGATGCTAGGCCCCAATCAGATCACACAAGTAGTTTGGAGGACTCAGATGAAGAGCAATCTGGATATCTGGTACGCTGTTGTCATGCTGCTTTCACAACGTAATCCTCAAGTCACATTTATTCTATGTTATTCAGAATATTCGCGTCTACCTTGAAGACTTCCGATTCAATCGCTCTATCTCACCAAACAAAATCGCTTGTAGCGTTTGCGTCCCAGCAACTCGAACAGGAGAATACATCCATGTTGGTACAAAACATCTCATTGAACAGATCCAACTTGGGAATGGAAGGATCACCGGTTCCGGTGAGTGTCAAACAATTCAGCTTTTTGTAAATTGTCGGTTAACTTGTTGTACCTATGTTATGCTTAGAGGCTGTAAAAATAGGCTGGAGAGACCCTGCTTCACCTAATGCTGAGTTTATTGAATTTTTTGTGCAGGCCGAACCTTCTAGACTACATGAGGCTGACACCAACCCAGAGAAATTCTCCCTCACGGTTAGCCGTAAGCTGAGGTTGATGTTATATATTGATCTTGTGAATTTCATTCTTATTTTTGTGCACCACTCTGAACTAACCATTAACGAGGTGGATCGCGAACCTACCAGCACCCCCGAGCACCGCATATTGAATATTGCCGATCTGACAAATCAACATTCACTGGCACTGCCGGTGACTGGTATGCCCATACATATGCACCGAGTGCTAAAGCTCATGTTTGTTTGACAGCTGTACATCCACGAAAAGATTTAATTGATTGGTTGAAGGCCAAAGCAGTGAACCAGCCTGATTATGTGTTGTTCTCCTCTATGAGACATCGTCCGCTCCAGAATCGCGAAGCCGTCAAATCATGGGAATTCGCTGCAAGATTTTCGGAGCAATACTTCAAGAAAACACATCAATTTCAGTCATACGTACGCTCTTCACCTTTGTTTTCCCACATTCACTCAAATTATTTACAGAAGCAGAAGAAAATTAAAAAGAGCGACATTTATACAGCGCTTGATATTAAAGAAACATCACTAGGTGATGCAGAAGAGGCAACTCAAATTATTCAGATATTTGGTGAAGACGGATCACATCCAGCGCAGGACGTAATCAACGAGATTCACAGAAGGACTGATCCTCCTGAAGGAAGTGTACGATTTCTCAGATTCCTCAAAACTTACGATACGGAACACAGTAGCGCAATTGTATAATTTTATTTGATTGGTCTCTCTGATGGCAATACGCCACAAAGTAACAAATATCCATCCCAATGAGCAGGAACTCCTTGGAGTTGCACGCTGCAACCACTGCGGCTCACGCACTATGCATCTTCCACATCCTTGTACTCGTCAGGGTTGCATCAGGGCGCCTATTGCAAGCGTCCGAGAGCAGCGTGCGCCAATCAGATGTGCACTACTCACTAAGCGTGCCCATTTAAACTTCAACGGGCGCCTGTTGTAGCATCTGTGTTGCCATTTCCTGCTACCCCCACTTCCAGTGGCATTGCTCTACCCTGCGTCATTCCGGAGATTTCAGCCGCTTGTACAGCGAGTGCAGTATTGGCCCGGGCCAGTACTGTTGTTCAATGACTTTGTGCAGCTTTGTGCCCCACCGTCTCAATACCACCATGGCCCATCATGCGGTGTTGTCCGCAATTGTCCATCACCGACAACAACAGGGGACCGAATACACCCCATCTCGCTAGCATTGAGTCCGCGATCAACCATTGATGGTCAGGAGGTGCATGTCGTACTTCTCTTAATGTTGCCCCATACTGCTTCATGTCCGTCTGGACTCTAACAATCCACCCCGCCTTTCCAAATAGATCACACAATTCAGCGTGTGTATTCCGCACTCCCGAGTCCCTCTATCCCTCTTGGCGTCCCCACGACAACTCTGAGACACCACACACCCTGCTATATCCCTCTGGCTGCAGCTTGAGGAATTTAATAAGCTAAGTATTCACTTGTAATAATGGTACAACAGATGCTAAATAACTTATGGATATGATCTAGACATTTCAAGAATACCATCTTTGGTTTTCTTGCTAAGATAATCCATGAATAAGGCTGGACACGAGTATACCTGCGGATCACCTGGATCCGTACCTGCGGGTCACGTGCGTCAAAAAATCGACACCTGGATTGACCCGGATCCGTGGGAAACAGGTACCCGGACCCGCAGGTCACRTTTTGGCGGGTATTTCCCACGGATCTACCTGCAGGTACTCGCGGGTATTGCTACAATATCATAACAATATCATTAATTTCATACAATAAAGCATACTTTTTATCAATTTTAAACGGTAATAAGCTAGTTCTAAGTCCATTGTACCCAGTACATGCCAAAAACTGGGCCGAAAATGTGTTTTTATTAAGTAAAAAAAATAATTCTCATGACCTGCGGGTATTTGAACTTCCAAAATCCATACCTGGATCGACCTGGATCCGTGGGAACAGGTGATCCGGATCCACGGGTCAGGTTTTTTGCAGGTATTCCCACGGGTCAACCTGCGAGTACCTGCGGATCCATACTACTCGTGTCCAGCCTTATCCATGAATGAGCGAGCTGTTCGAAGATAGGACACCTCGCTCTTTGAACTAATGGGATAGTTTTCATGAAGGAACCGGAGTGCAAGGTCCGTAGTCCAGTTTGTTTTTGATCCAAGTTCTTCGATGAGCGTAATAATCTTGTTTCGCCGACCTGCCTCAGTTTTTAGGCGTGGTTCATTTCGTTTCCATCGAGCCCCCCATCGACTAGTGAGTTCTTGAATTGAGAATTTCCTGTCAAACCCAAAGCGATCTTCTTTCCAGATGTCATCGATTGTCAAGTCACGGTCTTTTGGTCTCCAGAACACCTCAAATCTTGGAAGCCAATCCATATGCTTCTCGTCCCATTCGAACGAATGCTTCATAATCCGCTCGTAAGTGAAGAGATCTTCAAGTTTCTGCAAAGCTAATTTCTGGGCACTGTGGAGGTCGACATTTTTGGTGGATGAGAATGGAAACACATCGGATGGATAAATATTTCCGGCAGAGCTGACATATGATGCGGTGGATGGGGCTTCTGTGGATGGAGCAAGATTATTGGGCGGCACGTTGGGCTGAGTCAAAATTGGATGATCAGAGTTGATGGATGGCACTGTGGAATTCATAGACGTGTGGGCAGTAGCTAAGTTGGCACTGCAATCTTGCAGTCGGGCCCGTTTATATCGTTTAGCTTAGTTGTAAGATCAATACTGTGCTCTCCATTGTCACATAGAATCCGATGCAACATACCTGCAGACTCAGAAGTTGAGAGCGATACCTGCTCTAGTGCAGCCCCAATCGCCTTGCGTTTCTTTGAAGATGATCCGGAGAGAAGGGCAGCTTCGACCAATGTTTTCAGCATGCTAACCCCACTGCTGATCTCAACCTGCGTATTTTGAATTGACTGGTGTACAGTCTCTTGATGGATAGATGAGGTCTCAAGTATCCCACGGAAAGACATGGCCATAGCTTCTGGAAGCTGAGCAAGGTTTTGGCGGGCGCGCTCCTCTGCATTCCAAATTGTGAGAAGAGATTCAGCAGAAAAATCACGGAATGAGGCTGTCGTAAACGGATGATATTTGAACAGTGCAAGATTGGGATATTTTGCAAAGAGAACTGCACCATCCTGAAGGAGTACTTGTCGAAAAAATCTGAGGGCGCCTAATAGTGATACAAGCGCCTGGTCGTGTGCTCTTTTCCCCAGTTTTGAGATTCGTTGGGCAAGGGCTTGTTCTTCGTCATCAATCCATGGAAATACATCATTGAGCAATTCGTTTGGTGGCTCTGTAAAATATACATCAATGAAAATCCAGATTTAGGAGATTCAAACTGACCAAGAACATCACGCGCAATGAAATATGAGTCTTGTTTTTGCGCATTGAATCCAGCGGCTCCAATCATAGCGTCTAGAGGCAGAGCACGATCATAGCAAGGGCGGAAGGACCCGCCCGCAGATGACATCCAGAGTCCCAGCGCCATTGCACCTTCAACGGATGCACCTGCCTCCCGGGCAACCTTGACAGTGTATGGCCGACCGATATGCGTGACTTTGGAAACATCAATACCTGTATCTTCTTTCATTTTTCGTACACGGTTTTGGTGGTCTGTATTTATGCGTATATTTTAGACAGTGAATACCAGCTGATTAACCGATAAACGTACTTTGCAGTGTCATTTTTGTGTACTCATCTTGGCCGCCAGGAAATAGACGTAAGAGATACCATGAACGAAGTCCAATCATGCCACCATCTATGTGCGATAAATCTGGTGCAAAATCTGGGATTTTTGTGTCGCAAATATGAAACAAGCTAAAAAAAATAGAGAGCAATACTTCCAATGCCACAGTGTTCTGGGAATCGGTGGCGAAGAGCACCATGCTCATCTATGCGACCGGATGTATTTTCCTTTCCTTGTTGGGAATAAATAACAAGAGCCTATGAGAGTGACCAATATTAAAACAATCTTCTATATTTATTTTAAATGGACTTGACTATACCGCTGCTTTGACGTCTAGCCCAACATCGACGAGGGGTACTTGCCGGACAAGAATGTCTGACCATGTGATTTCACGCACATTGTCTCCTCGGAAAGCCATTGAGGTGGTCAATAATAACATGGCTCGATCGCGGATGGATGTGTGAAGTTGAGTTGATGTTGTATTCCGTTTTGGCACTGATTCAAGGTAGTAGATAGAGGCTGTGGTCAACTGTTCCGGAGTGAAGGTATCTGAACGAGGTAAAACCATGAAATCAATTTATACGTCAGAAACTCAGCCACAGTTTTCATTACACACCTGACTTTAATCCATCGGCCTTCATAATCTGAACTTGTGAAGCACATTCAGGCTCTGTTGCTTGAGCGGCCTTTTCAAATGTCTTGATCCGCAGATCATCACGCAAAGGCCGTTGCGCATCAGATTGGGCGACATAAACAGCTTCATGTTGGCGATGGAACCGAATGTACTCCAGAGCTGACACACATTGCTTAATTGCTGACGGTCCGAGTCTCGTACCCGGAATTTCGATGCCGTCGCTCGAAGCATACTTGAAGAAAAATGAATATTAACTGAAGTAGGTTGAAATTTTACCAAAGATACGCACCTTATTTCGAGTAGATTCAAACTCAAGGAATAAGCATACCTTGGTTGCAGTGATAGGATGTGCATTAATAATAGTCCAGCTCCCTCCCTTTGCCTGTGCCTCCCTCTGGCGCCAGATCTGATCCTGTACCCAGAAGTCTTCGTAGCACTTCAGATGCCTTGAATAGGCAACTTCGGTCCCTTTTTCGGATGCCATCTTATCTTGAAGCTGTTGACGAAAGGAATGTGACTGATTTTCGATGATTTCAGCTGAAGAAAGACTCGGAGCTGTATGGGAAGGCATAGAATTGGATGAAATAAATGCAGGGATTGTCGGCTCATCTGGTACGTTGCCCGTGCTGGTGTCTGCATTCATTGTGAACAACATTATTTCTCCGCTGTGCTCTGCTGTCCGTTCTGTAGTAGATTTTGCTGCAGCTATTGCTATGTCGGAATTCTTGAGTTGAAGACGGGGTAGAGGATGTCCTGATAAGTTTAGATAGCGACGTCTTTGGGGAGAGATTTTAGTATGAAATTCAGCCATGGTTTGAATGGCAACAATTTTAATAAATGCCACACGCCACTGGAGACTGGGGTTGTGTTGGTGTGGCTGTCAATTGTACGGATAGAAGATGTGGTGATAGTAGAGAGCGGGCCACTGGTGGCACTGCATAGGAGGAAATATGAGACATTGTCAATTGGGAATCTAGCATACCTCGTTCGAGGTTTTCTTGACTGAGTTTTCACTGGTACACGATGTCTCCTTCAACGATGAACCCTCGATGTTCAAATATTATTTTCCAATGAGTATTCATTAACCTCAGCAAAGATATTACCTCCAAGCTGCAAACACTCGAGAGAGGCAAGTTCGCGGCTTGATCTTAAGTATGCCACAGCCGCTGTAGTCTATTTTGAGATTTTAGTGGCCGTAGTCGGCCCTGCATGGTGCCTGGCCACCCACATGCACACCCAGACAACCTGTGGATAATGGTTGTATATTTCCAAGCCAAAATACAGTAAACTGGTTTCCTCTGGTGACTGGAAACCAGTGCAAAACCAGTGGTCACTGCCAGGTAACCAGCGGGGTCGGTCAATACCGTGTATACTCTATATATTGCCAGAAATTGATGTCATTGACAATCTATCAATAAGACGAAACCCAGAAAGTCAATAGAAACATACTCATCCTTCGAAAAATAGTGGAGTAAGCACTAGGTGGCCCACAAAACTACGTTGCTAGTATTAGACCGGCTATTATCACGTTGTCCTTTTACAATCTCTCCTCCTGCTAAGTACTGCGTAGACCGTCACACATGGCTTGACCCTGCCGGCCGCCGTATGGCGTAATAATTCACAGAAATTCCATAATTGTGCATGTAAGTAGATACTTAACACGAGCTCTCATAGGCTCTCATTGACCATTATTCCAAGCTGATGACTATCCGGCATTTCTCTCCGAAGCTGATTGTAAGTGACGAGATGTGATTACACACGACACTAAGGCGATCTACTTATAAAACCACTCAAAATGGGCCATTTCAAGCATCTTAAAGTCTGGACGCCTAGCCATGACTGCAGTGTCTTTGCCTATTAATGTGGGCTTTGTTGGTCTTTCCTCTGCTGGCTGGGCAGCCACTACCCTGGGACCTTCCCTACTCCATCCCTCGCTCCAAAAAAAGTATAAGCTGATTGCTGTCTCCACAACCTCAGAGGATTCAGCCAATGCTTCCGCAAAGAAACATAGTTCACAGCTTGGTCATGTCGTGCAGGCCTACTCCGGGGACACTGCGCAGATTGCAGCCAATCCAGACGTGGATCTTGTTGTCGTGTCGGTGAGACCATGGCACCAGAAGAACGCAATATTGCCTATCATTGAAGCAAAGAAAAACTTCTTCCTTGAATGGCCAGTCGGAAGAGATCTGAAGGAGACTCTTGAAATTGCGGAGGCCGCGCACAAGCACGATGTGCGATCTATTGTGGGGCTCCAAACGCGTAGATCTCCCGTGGTGAGGAAAGTGAGTCGTCTTCAGACAGCAAGAGCTTTACTTATATTGAACAGGTCAAGGAATTGGTCGAGTCCGGGACAATAGGCATTGTGCGATCAACAACCCTGGTACTTAATTTTCCATTATCTGTGCTTCGGGCGCTGAATAGAAAACAATTAGATAGGAATATTTCCGCGCGAGGGACGCTTCTGGCCACCTGAAATTTCAGCAGACAATGTGTTTACATTGGACAAATCTAACGGTCAGTAGCCTGTAAACGTTATGATAAACTCTTGTCTCCACGACTAACCTTCGCGTTGGGTACTATTAGGCGCATCTCCTTTACGCGTCGTCGCTGGGCCCCAACTAGACCCGTTAATACATACGCTCGGGGATTTCAGAACAATAAATGCTACCGCAGCTACAATTTACCCAACCGCGACCATCCTTGGAGCAGACGGGCAGCCCACTGGCGAGACGGGTTCAGCTGTGGTCCCAGACCATTATACCATCTCCGGGCAACTCGCGTCCGGCGCACTTGCCACTATTGTCTGGCGCACTGCCTTCTCGCGAACGCGTGGAAGAACACAATTCCGGTGGGAGATTGACGGGGAAGAGGGCTCAATTAGGGTCGAGGCTGACAACAGCTCACATATGAATATCCACAGCAAACGCACCCTATTCTTGAATGGGGAGAGGGTCGAGGTCCAAGGCGTTGAGGAGGGTGTCGTAGGCACGCTTGTCTCGGTGTGGGATGCCTACGTGGCTGGGCAGGAAGGTGAATACGCTACCATTGACGACGCCGTAAAGACCCATCGCATTCTGGATGCAGTGGAAAGAAGTTTACTGGAGGGCCAGGCGATTGTACTTTAGTGTACATATTCATCCGCCGCCTCTTTTGGTTTGCGCCGCATTTAGAAAGGAATGATGACAGCCTGAGTGCCTGGAAATTGTGATTCTGAGTCGTGATGGGATCACTACGATTTGCATATATCCTTCGAGACACGAGATAAGCGCCCAAAAGACGAATGAGCTTCTGAGCTTCTGGTCAACGAATAACGCCACTTGCATTGGCAGATGTGATTTGAGTAGTGAATGCGGTATCGGGAGCTCTAGTCGGTCTGTCACAACTGGTATTGTAGGCCATGGCAGAAGGTCAGTAGTGTTTGCTTCCAGCGGAGGCAGGTTGAAGGAGATATTGAGAGCGGTAGATCAGAAGCTCGGGTCGCAATCGTACCGAACAGATCCAAACCATGAAATATGGGCGCTGAGGCAATCCACACAATGACTGATATTACACCTTCACAGCAGCGGTCAATTACATTAGCGTCGAACTACATCCTAAATCAATACGAAACACCCATCTCTCTTCCAATCTCTTTCAGTATCTCACTTGCTAACCGCTTTGTGTCAAATTCAACAGCGTCGGAGCCACCTGAGCGCGAGTTACTTCCGGGACTGGTGGGAGCCGTTCCGTTCGCCTTGATTCCTTTATCGAGGGCATGATGGATATCCTTGGAATCGTCGTCAAGTGAGACCCAACACGTCGGGCTTTTCCGCGGTATTGATGCAATTTCACATAGAACGGGATAGAAATGGAATAGATGAGCGATGGGAGTTCGTTTGACAGAGTCAGAAATGAGCTCCCGGGGAGTTTCAGGAGCGGGGACATCGATACCAAGAACTTGAGGAGAAGAGATTATTTAGAGGTTTATGTGACATGAGAAAACAATCGCACCTGGTTGCTTGAGACAATATTTGGTTGGGTCATCCGACAGGGCTGCCCATAGAGAACCAGGCCAAAGTCGAAGTTTCAAGATTTTTCTCAGGATGTATAGCAGCTCTTCTTCTTTGGCTCTGGGAGAACGAATTCAAGTCAATAGCGTTGTAGGTAATGTTGAGAGAGTACCGACCTTGGGAAAGGCATATTTCCTCTTAGTGATTCATCGGCGACATATCCCATAAGCGAAGTCCGGCAGCGATTCAACAGGGACGGCAGAGTGACAGCTGCTAGACGTTTGCGGGATTCTTCTTGATCTGAGGCATGAGCAAAAGATCAGTTAAGATTCAGGAGAAAGTACTTTATTGAATACACACCTCTAGTGACGTCTGAGCAAATTAAGAAAAGTAGGTCAAAACACCAATACGAGAATCTTTCCCGCGGCAAGACAGTCCCGAAGTCGGTGGATCCAAGGTCAGAGTAGTGAGTGTTGATGTCAATTCCCTCGAGCTTGGAAGCTGAACCACTGTGCTTATGAGGGGCCTTGCTTTTTGTGGCTGGAGCTTGGATTTCAGGTGGCGGCGATCTCGGAATCGACATACGAGGGGAGGCGATTTGTCCTGTTGGGCTTCCAAGAGTATTTGGTAAATCGGATTCTTCGATTTCGTAGAATTTACTTCCTCTTTGCAAGATTTTTCCAAGTTGAGAAACGAGATCGTCTGGTACCCTCGAGCCACCCAAATGTGGAACAACGTCAATTTCTAGCGATGCTATCAGCGCCAAATCAAAGTTTTCTTCAGCTTCTTGAACATCTAGGGGGAAAGACTCTGCTGCCGAGCTATGAACATTGTGTTAGATGTCACGAGAAAAGTGCGACAAACGACGAACCAGTCAGCGAGTATGCCGCCGCGGAACACGTCCAGAATCTGCCTCCATATTCCATCGATACGAACGTCTGGAATGATTTCGTCCAAAAGATGCATCTGGCTCGTACACTCTTTAACAATGCGAAGAAAACACGTTGTAGCAGTTTTCCACAAAGGAAGATCTTTTCCGAATCTCGAAGGGGCCGGACAATCGTACTTGAGCTTCATGGGTATCGAGTACGCCTACAGATGCGCCCTTGAATTATTGCGTGTCCCGAAGAAATATACAAGAAGGGACATACCGACAGTATCGATTCCAATGTCCCATCCACGTAAATCTCTTCATTCGCCTTGAACCTTAAGAATAGATCTACCAACATGGGCATCGTTTTCTTAGTGAGTGCAATATAAGTGACCCGCTTCTGTGCTGACGGCGCTTGTTGATTTCTTTGCTGACTTTGAATGTCAAAAGCGGCTAGGAAGGGGAGTGTAGCGTAATCAGCAAGGTCATGCATGACAAGAGATGGTGAGCTTGTGACGCTAAGATCGATTCCAGAGATCGTATCCATCACAGCGGCCTGTGATTAAATCATTCAAAAAAATTTAAAACGAAGAATGTGCAAGTTGAAATAAGCGCACTTGAACGGGAGAAAGAACGTCGGTGTCGGGACGATAATCTGGAGATTCTGGGTATGTGACCACCCCTACATTATTTCTGTGAGTGATCTAAATGAGACTGAATACGAATAACAACTTACCTTTCAGAATCTCCATCAACCTCGTCAGCCGTACAAGATCCCATTCCTTTCCATCTCCACCTTTACTTGTCTTCCTTGCGCTTTGAATCACATCCACGTAGGCAATCAAACTCTCCTGCGTAAATGGTTGGTGTGGAGAGTTGGAGGCATCTTCTTGAGACGTATATCTTCTGGTCGCCGCGGTCCCAAGCATGTCGATGCCGCTCCATACTCGCTCCAGTGATTCCGTCACGCGTACACGCAGCACACCCTCGGCACTCAGAAAGGCGCTTACGCCCTTCTCGAGAGACCGCAACGCCGGTGCGCTGACATTCCTGTTGTCGAGAAGAATGGCCTCTTCAATATGCCCAACAAACACATCCCAGGCCTTGGTGAATGAGTCTAATAACATGATTTTGGCAACGAGGAAGTCGGTGAAGATGGCACCGATAGAGTGCAGGGCAAGAGTTTTTGATTCGTCCCATGCATGCTCTGCCCCCGTGTCATGGCTCTGGGGTGCTTCGCTGAGATGGCGGATGTCTGCTGTCAGAGCGTCGAGGAGCGGGAAAGTGACCTTCCAGATACATTGATCCCAGGTCTCCAGGCTAAGGGTTGCCCCATACAGCTGCATCGTTCTAAATAGCGTTTGGATGGCACCGTCGCGTACTTCGGCACGGGAGTCGGTACAAAGTCCGAGAACCTCAAGCAGGAGGAACATCCATAATTCGCTGTACTCGGGCTCTTCGTCAACATTCTTTCGCTTCGACTGTATCGCGTCAGACACACTCCAGAGTAAGCTTGCTGCTGCTGTCAAAGCGATATTTGTGTCCGCCTGGTGTCCAAAATGGCCGAGGGTGCTGATGCACAAGCGAAGGTGCGCAGGAGATAGAGAAGAGACGGCATCACAGACTAAAGTCAGGGACTGGAAGGCGATCTTAACTAAGCCGCTGTAGCTCTTCTCCGTAGGATTTCCTAGGCCAAGTGGCAGTGGCTTTGTTCTCGCAGCTGGTGATGGGGGGTTGCTGAGAACCGACACCGAGTCGGCCGACTGGGACTTCACAGATTGTGCAGGATAGTGTTCTGAAATGCTGGAAGTCGAACTCGGTCGACATACGCTTTCCAACATCTGGAAGATGATTTCCCAACCGGTGACTAAGGTATGCCCCGCGGCCTGCAGAATCTGGTGCAAGGTCTCGAGACCCATTTTCCGCAGCTCCACACTTGTGCTTGTTTGCTGGTAAAGGGGTAGAGCGGAATCCGGTATCACCTGCTGGGCCAGGACATCGAGAACGCGGCGCTGTACATCTGCTTGTATACCCGGACTATTGCTTAAATTCCGCGGAACCATTAGGAGGATTTCGTCTAACACCTTTCCAGCCTGAATTCGGATGGCTTGAGGAGCGAAACCAAGGTGGATAATCAAGAGTAAGTGGCTCGTGGTCGTATTCCATGCAACATCGGGCGACCGGTAGATGAGACGGTGTATATTAAGCATTGCAACGCCACCCAGTTTGGAGATGCCGAAATCTCCGGCCCTCTGAGGCGGATGGAGGGCATAAACCAATGATCCTTATTGAGCAAATAAAATTGGGAACTCACAAAGTTTTTAGGTATTTGAATCCCACTGACTCTTCTCCGATGTATAACACTCTCTGAGCTCCTGTTCCTCCCTGCGACACTTAAGAACGGAGGGGCATCCTCGGAGCTCTCAGATGGATTGACAGGGATCACCTCCGAAGTCTGCATGCCCACCATCTCGGAGCTCAGCTTGCAAAGCGCGTTCACAAAGTCCCTGAAAGCCGAATCTTCGAGATTTTTCGACGAGTCGAACAGCCTCTGAAGCGCGAGTTGCATCGTTTCCACGTCCAGATCCGAGAGCAGGGGGTGCTTGCTGGGAGAAGCACTAGCTCCAGGAGCTGATTGCGCACCGCTGAGTGACGCGGACCGCATGTTCGGTGGGCCTCCACTCATCCCACTCGGCACATTCGCCCCGCCGCCGAATATACCCTTTTTCGCTGAACCATGCCCACCGCCCGTCTTCGCCATCATCGCGAGGACACCGTCCGCGTTTTGCAGCGCCTCAAGCACGGCATACCAGCTCTCGCCTAGACTCCCGGCAAGGAAGAGTGAACAACCGAGGAGCACTTTCAAGCACGCCATGTTGCGCTCCGAGAGCCCAGGGGGTTGCGTCGGACCACCCAGGCCCAGCCCTTCAGAGAACGCTGCCGTCGCCGAGCGCGGCGTCTGCGCGGGCGGATGCTCGACCCATGCCTCCAGACTTGATACAACACGAATAGGAACGGAGAATTTTGACAAGGAGTTGAAAAAGGCATCGCGGGGGGTCGTTAGACCGAGCATTCCCGAGACGTTCGTCATCGCCTGGTAACTCGCGAGGACATCGACGAACAACTCGTCTGAAAGGTTTGTTGCAATGATGAAAGAGAGTGCTGCGAGCAGCGCTGGCCATGCCTGTGAGATGATGGATTGAACGATGCGCAGTTGGCGCGTTTGGAAGTCATCAGGAAGTGTGGCCAGATCAAGCGCTGGCGGGGCGCGGACTACCGAGTCGCCCGCGGCGCGAGGGCGTTGTATGGCTATGTTGCTATAGATTGGACCGGAGAAGGACGCAAAGCCCTCACAGAGCGAGATAATGCACTGTACGGCTAGGAGATATATGTATGATTCAGGAATTGGAGGAGCATCTGCTTTATCCAGCTGATCAATGCTGTAGGAGGGTCAGTATCGAGGCACTTCTGAGGACAATACGACACATACCACTGCAACTTCATGGACGACCCATGTAAGCTGAGTCCTCCTGATCCTCCAATCATGCCCACTACGCCAGAAACTGTTGCACTGGCGACCCTGCCTGCCATATCGAGTCCGTAGGCAGCAGCGCCAGATGCCCCGGTGCCACTAGGAGAAGGACTAGGGTCTGAGTGAACCCCAACTCCACCCATTTGTGCGCCGACGCCAAGCAGAGCAGGCTTTTCCGTGACGAGACGTTTGAGTGCCGTGACCAGTGAGCTAATGACCTTCGACCCTGAATCTTGGGCGTCATATCGATTCCACATGCTGCGGATGAGGTCTGCATCACTGCACAATCTTTCAAGAGCATGAGACGCCAGAATTAAGATATGAAAGACAGATATTACCCTCGCATGATCTCCATGGCTAGCACCCGCATCCAGATCGGTTTCGAGGGTTCCCCTTCCGAGCCATCCTCGCTAATAAGGCGAATGAGCATCGTTAAGAACACCTCGACCTCTGTCTCTAACTCCAAGGAGAACTTTTTGAGGAGAAGGAATATAACGCGAGTACATCGGAGTAGTAATGGGAAATGAGGTCTATCGGATAAAGATTTGATGAGCAAAGGACAGAGGTGATGTCGCAGGAGAAGTACAAGTTCTGGGTGCTATTAGAATAGTAAGCATGAGCCGCACCAAGAATAATGATACTGACCTTCCGGAACAATTCATGGTAATTCGTCAAAACACTCTCTATCAGTTCCAGAGCAAAAGTCTTGTGTAGGAGTTCCAACTTCAAGAATGTCGGCCTCTCTCCGTTAGTGAGTAGACACAAGTCTTCAAACACTAAAAACGCGTCTCTTGCGGATGGGCCAAGGAGCTTCGTTCCACCGTCGGGGAGTTGAACTTCCCTTAGCGCTGATGCTGGAATCTCGTCCGCTTCCGCCAGCCGGTCTTCCAACACCATCTTGTCCACCACAAACATGACCAATTGCCGCAATGTCGCGGCCGCAGTTGATGACACTACTGCGATGCGGGACTCCTGCAGCTTGAAGCACAACAACAGCGCCTGTCCAAAATAGTCTCAGATCACCGCTGCGCCCAAAAGTGCGAGCACCACGTACGTCGCCGAGCAGGTCTCCGTGTATGGCGGGAAAATTGGGCACAAGGGATACTAGTGTCTGGAGRATGCGTAGCTGGATGTCGACGCCCTGTGACATGGCGTCGTTCATAGTGTTGATGATGAGCGGTACGGCAGATTGGGGTACGGCTTTGAGTGAAATGAGTCGCTGCAGCGACCCGAGAGATATTGCGACCACTTTCGCGTTCTTCGTCGCGCAGCCCATGAACACCGGTCGCAGCAGGTCTTGCGACTGCGGTCCATCTGTTCGACATGAATATCTTGTGAAAATATTATTGCTCGGTGAAATACACATACCAGATGCTAGATTTGCTGTGGCTTGCTCTGGAGACGCCCGTAGGATGGCTAGGGATTTCTCTGCAGCCTGTGCCCTCCATCAACATTCATTCCGCGCTCTATATGGAGTAGACAAACACCTCTCGAATCTCAGGATGTTTCCGTCTCGTTTCACTTGCCAGAGACTGTGAACCATATCATAGAATCCGTTAATGCTCTTTCACGCAGTCTATATCTCTCACCTGCAATTCGGTCACGAGAAAGGCGAGCGAACTCATCTCGGACTGCTCACTGCTTTCAGTTGAATGATTCAAGCGAAAGGTTGACAACATACCACGTATCTCTGCTATTCTAACAGAAAAGCTGATACAACGGGGTACACCTTGACACCGTCGGAGGTATATGATATCGCAGAATGATGTGGTCAAGAGTAAGCAGTAAATTGGAATGTCGGGTCCGGAGACCCACTCCGGACCACGTGGTGGATTTCTATGTAATTACGTAGGAGGTCGAGTCCCGACATGAACGCATATCAAACACGCTGAGCGCTCGGACAACCTGTGGCGAGAACGCTGCGGAGGACGTGTCAAATTTCTTGAGGCTCGCTTATCTTCCCTCCGAAGTACTTTGAACTGATAGTCGCGATTTCCAATGAAATTATCACTTCGGTTACCAGCTACTTACTACTTAGTGCGACTACAAACTTAGGATCAGATAATCTAACTATTGAAATCCGTGTCAAATGTCCTTGTGTACGTCTCAGATCTTAGAATAATCCCAGTGCTATGGCTGCGCCAATCCCAACTATAGCCAAGGCTTTCGCAGCTTCCATTTTCGCAGCCGATGCTGTAAGGCCTGTCGTTGAAGCTGTCGCTGACGTTGTCACTCCCGAAGTTGTCGAAGAAGGCCGGATAGTAATCTGACTGGGGGCGCTGGTAGTACTAGAGCTGCTACCGCTGGCAAAGACCGACCCAAGCGAGGTCGTAGCACCCGAACCACTGGCCGAAATGGAACCAGTGCTTGAGCTTATGGGAAGGGAGGTAGGGACCGTAGGGGAGGGAAGGTTACTCGACGAACAAGCCAAATCGTACACTTGATTCATATTCAGCACGAAAAGGACGCTCTGGCCAACGTTGCGACTTACAGCTTGTCAGATTTTGCGCTGTTGCGATGACGGCCTGKGTGAAGTTGGCAGCCACGGCGCAGTTCACGCAGTCCTGGAGACTGGCTTCGATCGCCGCTGTGCAGATGCACGACGAGGTGGTGGTGTCGCAACTCTGCAAAATCACCGTGAGCACCGCACTATAGCGATGAGCGGACGGTATCAACTCACATTCAAGCTGTCTTCAAAGGCACCACATGTGGTCACGCACTGTGGAATATTAACGAACGTCCTTGCTGAAGGAACAAACAATCCTCACTGAAGTGGAGGAAATTTGTCGAGTTTGGATAATACCCCTAGCAGATACCTCTCGAGCGTCCAAGAAGGCGGAGGAGACTACTATTCTCAATGTTTTAGAAATCTGACCCCATATTTCATGATGCTTTGAGCTTACCAGAAGCTGCAGACAATAAACCGGAGAGGAACACCACGGAGAAGTACATCTCAAGATGCACAGCGGGAGAAAGGGAAGAATCACGAGCACCTACTCTTTTGAGGCCGCCTGAGGTCACTTTCAAAGTGACCACGGAAATCAAGGCACCGTCGGCACCAGTACGAAGCTCGTGTCAACGACCCATCATCGCGTCGGAGACTCCAAGTCTTCTAGTCCTCATATGCTCTATCGCAATTATCATTTTCAGCCACTATTTGCAGCCTATAAATTAGGGTGACATACCGCATGGTTTACCCAGAAGCCAGATATCGACAGCAAGACAAAATCCAGACAAAGAAAGGAGGACTGTGGATTCAGAACGAAGGATACCAAGCTTTGACCAAGCTGCCCAGATAAATGTCAGGATGCCCAAAGGATGCCGTCCAAATGCCGTCTAATTTGAGCCTGATGTAGACAGCACCCGTGACCAGTTGCCCGATTGACGGAAGAGTAAACAACTCCGGCTTGACGATTGCTTGTCGAGCTCTTCTTTCGAACCTTTCAGTCTACTCCATTACATCCAGGCGCAACACCTTCAGTAAAAATTGAAGCAATACGAGGTTGTACAAGGCCTCATGTCGACCAGAAAGCGGTGAAAACTTGTGAAAAACTGAATAACAATTCAACATGCCATTGAACTACAACCTAAAAGACGCACTAGTCCCAAACAAATCCTATGGCACAGATCTCACAGTACCCCCAGCACGATAGCAGCCCCAACCCCAACCAGGCTCAAGACATGCGCGGCTTCCATCCCTACGGCTGATGATTTAGCACTTGTTGTTGCAGTCGCCCCTGCTGACGATGTCGACGACGGCAGGATGGTCAGTTGAGTGGGAAGGATGCTGTCAGTTGAGAACGGCACGAGCGAGGTGGTAGTCGTCGCCGAAACACCTGACGTAGTCGGGATGACTGTGTCCGGACCTGTGGCACTTGGATTGGCAGGAAGGAAGGCGGGGATCGTGGGCGTTGGGAGATTCTTTCCCGAACAAGCATCGTCGAACACTGGGCTCATAATAACCTGGTCAGTTTGCAGAAGGCTTCCGGCAAGGGATGCTTACGGCTCGTCAAGTTTTGGGCAGATGTTATAACAGCTGGAGTGGAGCTGGCAGCCACCGCACAATTCACACAATCCTGGAGAGTGGTTTCGACCGCACTTGTGCAGTAGCACAAGGGATCAGAGCTGGGGCAGCCCTATGTGATTAAATATTCCTTGAGAAACCCAACATCATAGTCTCTGATCAAAGCGTGGCAGCTCACTGTTACAGCAGTCTCGAACGGGGTGCAGATACTCGTACACTAACGATAAGTTCAGATAATATTCTCCCGTTTACCCAACGATACTCACGGCATTGTTGCTCACTTGTCGAGCCTGAAGAACCCCCAAAGCAAAGGTGTCTCGACGGTCGAGGAAGGCGGAGGAAACTGTTAGGAAACTTCAACGTCTCGTTCTCCGATTGTCATTACTTTTCAGCTCACCGAATGATGCCGACAGTAAACCGGAGAGGATAACCACAGGAAGGTGCATTTCTACGGAGGAAGGAGGGTCGTCGAGGATGCGAGACAGGTCAGCTCCTTGAACTGAGGCTTGAAGTACCCCCTCAGGAATCAAGGCACGACTGTCACATAACCGAAAGCCCGTGTAACTCCACTCACCTTGCGCCCACCGCGTTTTAAATCAGGACTAGCATGTAATCGCACTCTCTTCGAACCGAGATGTACGGTATCAATAGCGATTGTAAGTTGAGACGAGGCGCTGATTGCTATTTCTTATGAACAAATCTGAGGGATGTATCAAGCTCTCTGACATACTATGCCAGTGCCAATCTGCAGAAAAGGACACTACATACTTGCCATGGCAAGTTTATACGAGTGTCCGACCGATTACACACCTGTATGTAATCCTTCAAACTTTCGACTGACTGATCAATGATCGCTAAAAAGAACTGAAGTGATTCTTCGGATTCCTTGATTGATTGATCGGTGAGTAGAAAGAACTTCTGACAGCTCTAGACCGCACGGAACTCATGTGCTGGTACTTATATTCGTGGCAAGCATTTGAGGAAGATGTGTAAGTAGGATACCTCGGTATGATGATGTTAAGCCATGTAAAAGCCTAATGAAAAGTTAATGATTACTTGAGAAGGTATTATTTAAGCGCCCACAGACAGAGTGACACTGATCTGGAAGTTTGGAGATTCGCGTTGGACTGGCGGTCTCAGAAATCAGCGCAAAAATGACTGGGCAAATGCAAGGCAAATGTTGAGCTCGCTGAAAATTCACCTCTGAATTTCCTCACGGCTGCGTCGCTAAATATTCGTCGTAAATTCTAGCAGAGTACTTAAGTGCATTGCGCGGGGAGGCGTGAGGTCGGGACGCCGCAAGGATGCCGGGAATTGATCCGAATTGCCGACATTGAAAGAATTGATCCGCGAATTGATGAGGACCGCGGGGAAAGGGCCGCTTCTTGGATCCAACCTCCAACTTACTACAGCTTGGTCTCTGGACTGAGCATTTACTACGTGTCTTAATTATGACATATCGAGTACTAAATAGAACGGAGAAATTCCAACAAAGTTTATTGTACTAATTAGCTCTTACGTTTGACTTCCGCAAGACTTCCGTCAAAAATACCAAAACAAAGACATATGCCAGCCCGGGTCGTACATATCACTTCGATAACACCAAGATTTTGAGCGAAAATCCAGAGATGATTCAGAATAACAAATAACAGATAGAGATAGCTGCCATTGCGGCCATAAGCGCACCCATGGTACTCCTCCCGAGAGCAGACGACGTTATGGAAGACGCTGCTGTCGAAGAAGGCCGGATGGTGGTCTGAGCGGTATTAACACCGGCAGTGGTGAGCACTGGACCATTTTGACTCGGCCCAGAAGAAAATATGGAACTTCCAGTAGTTGTAGTGGGTGGAAAGTTTATGGATGAGGTAGGTTGGACGGTAGGGACTGGGCCATCCGGTGGGACGGCCGGTACAGTGACGACGGGAATCTCCACGCCCAAGCAAGCCGTTTCGTATACTAATATATATGGTTGAAAATTAGATGGCATGAGTTGCGTGGCGTTTTATATTCGCCCCTGCTCACAGTTTGTCACATTCTTTGCGTCTGCGATGACTGCTGCAGTTGGATTATCGGCGACCGCGCAGTCGATGCATGCTTGTAGGCTGGCTTCAACGACATCGGTACAAAGGCACGCTTGCGTCGTGCAGCTCTATCCAAGCTGTGTTAATCAGTGGAATTTTACGATATAGTATAAATGTACTGACATTAATGATGTTCTCGACCGGAGCACAGACATTAATGCACTATTGTGCGGCGTGCCAGGGCACAATCAACTCATGCCAAATATTCCAGTAAACATGACTTGCAATTGTAGGGCTGATACTAGTTTGTCGGGGAGAAAGAACATTCAGAACTCCTCCAGAAGAGAAGTACATGAACGAGGCTGCGCCGTTTACACCACTGCTATTAGCGCCCATCCGAGGTCGCAATTACATAAATACATGATGCGAGGAGATCTCACCGTTGCATGTCTTCAGGGCAAGGGCGGATAAAAGCGCCCATGGAGTGAGAAACATTATGCGATGATTGAAGGACTGTATAAGAACAAGATGACTTTGCGATGGTCTTCAAGTTCTCGAGATACCTTGATTCTTTCCTCGTGATCATTGACTCGACTCGGCCTTATAAAAGACTCGGAGAAGGGGAATGTGATATATTTTGTCACAACACCTTCAAAACTCTGAATGTATGTGATATTCATGCCGATCTGAAAGGATAGACTCATGCCATGGACCTGATAGTTATATAGTATTTTCAGCCTCTCTAATCATACTATCATATAGAACTGTGATTTTGCTACCTTTCCAGTATGCTCATGGTGTGCAATGCTGTACATGCCAGATATACCTTGTCGTTCGTGTGATATAACGCCCTGTTCAAATGGGAGCGCGTGTTAACTTGATATCTATCTACTACCAGGATGACTCCCCCATCCGGGGCCATTCAATTGAAAGCCCTACTTGGTTTCCGTTGCCTGTCAGAAGCCTGGTGATCAATGTAGCCTTCGAAAGCTTCTTTGGCGTGAGCGTGTACATCAGAATATGATGGTGGATAGCAGGATAGCACTTGGTAACTCTTCTGCTCAAATACATACACTCAAAACAAAAGCGTGCCCAACGGCGGCCGCCAGTAAGACGACCGAAACATTACCCATCGCCGCAAGAGTACTACCCTTAGATGCCGCTCCCGCGGGTATTCCCCCAGGGTTAGAGGTGCTACTAGTAGGTACCGACGATGGTCCAATCGTGATTTGCGTTATGCTGGGTGTCGGAAATTCGGGGGGCACTTCTGGCGAGGCGGTTGTGGGGCTACTTGGTGGAGCCGCTGGCACATTAGTCGGAGCGGGGTTGAATGAGGCACTGGTGGGAGTAGCGCCCAGGGAGGGACTTGCAGTTGGAAATGATCCATCACTGGTATTGATCGGCGCCGCCCCACTAAGTGCGGTATTTTCTGCAGCACTGGGGAATGTTAACGGTGGGATACCAAGCGGCGAGCACTCCTCATTGAAGGCTATAGAATTATATCTTTGAATATTCTCTGTTGAATCTAGAGAAGAAAATACCTGAGATGATGGTCTCGACGTCCGACGTTACTTCCGTCTGGTTGCTTTGCGGTAATTGTGGCTCCTCGGCAATCAGGCAATTGAAGCACTGTTGAAGGTTTTGGAAATTTGATTGGGTTCATGAACACGTCGTGTTTGTGTCACAATTCTATGGCAATTTCAGTCAGTTGTTGCCTTCGAAGATTCAATGCATACTTCGAGTGTTGTTAAAGAGTTGCAAGGGACTGAGTCGATACACTGGAAAAAGAGAATCTTGAACCAATGAGCGCAAAGACAAAATGAAATTCATGTACGTCGGCCCGCGTCGCCAATTGATTTCCATAGAGGCTCTCTGAGCGGATTGCATTTCCTTGAGCATAAGTCTTTTAGAATTTGAAAATCCATGAAATCACGCACAGCCTACCTCCTACTATGGTGACTAATAGCGGAGTGATATAAACAACAATCGCCTTGAAAAGCATCGCAAATGCTAGTAAATGTTGATTGGCTGACAATAAGTGAGATGTATAGTCGAAAAAATGTCGTCTTTCCGTATGCTGGTCGGTTTATATCAGCTCTGGTATTAATAGTATGACCTGCGTGTTCCTGCTATTTGATCTGTAGCTATGCTTGAATACAGCGGGCGCGACATCGGTGACGCGCATAGGCAGTTGTGTCAGTGAAATGGTGTATCTGTCATAACTTCATCAATCGACTCCGAAGAGCTCCCCATTGGCGGACTCGTATTGATCAAGCTTGGCGTCGGGTGAGCGTTGCAGATTTCAAGGCGACCTCGTACTACCGTGAGGGCAGGGGTGCATGCCAGCACCTGTGATATCAATCACAAAGAACAGCTCTGTACTAAGTACCGGATCGGACCTGATTTGCAGTGTCATTCTGTAGTTCAAGTTGTTGGAACGCGCCGCCCCGCCGGCTGCGTCAGATTCTCTGACAACTTCAGTGGGATTTCCTCTTCTCAAGCTGAGTTGGCCCTGAAACGGTTCATTACACTCAATTGAAGCCAAAGAAGGAAATATAAGTACCCGATCCGTGCACTGTAACAATGTGATTCTGAACTCCAAAGGCTCTGATTGATTCGAAAAACCACAAGCAAACGCCGTGACAAGCACGGTGAAGCGCCTTGGTGCACCCGTAGTAATTAGAGCGTCAAATAAAGCAGGGACAGCAGCAGCAACATATGGCCGCGCAGAAGCCAGTGAGACTGACATGGCATCAGGACATTGTCAGGATATTGGACGAATCTAGTCAACGTACCATGCACAAAAAGGGGTGCAGCATCCGCTCGAATCCCGGCGAGGTCCAGGTTCGACCAGGATCATCTGAGGCTGACCCTGGGGTTGCTGATTCATAGGCTGTGGAAATCCCGGACTATAGTATGGCTGCGGTTGGTTGGGATGGACTCCTTGATCTTACAGAACCGAGATACGTCCAGTGTGAGTATATGCGACAAAGATGTCGAATGCATTGGATCGAGATTCGAAGTTATAACGTACCATTGTTGAAATAAGCTGGACCTGGCATCGCTACTCCCGGCGAATAGTAGTGACTTTCACCTTCGTGACCCATGACGTTGGCCTGGTCGCTTTATTGTGAAGCCCGCGTTGGTTGGGAGGATTTCGATAGCAATGTCGTTACGCGACGAGAAATAGTGGTTCGTAGGTGCCAAAGTGTGCAGGGAATCTGCATTCAGGCAAACATGTCTGAAACGGCCCAGATATGATCGATTCAGCCCGTGCGACACGGTGAGGTCTCAAATACCGACGAGACCGGAATTGCTGCATGTAATCCATAGCCAGAACATAAGACAGATAAATCTCACAGTTGGCAGGGCTTCCATGATTTGATAACGCGCTTTGAAGTGTAGACATCAACGAAAAGAACTTCGATTGTCGCATTTCACTCTTTCGAACTTTCTGTTGCGTTTCTCTTTACTTCGCACAAGATACGATTGGCATGCTTGTAGAGGCTCGGATCAAGACAAGATGTCAATCTAGCGATCGGCGTCGCCCCCATTCCCGCATTCCTTGCTCAAACGTTTCAAGCGTCATTCCTCGTGGAACGTGGACAAACGTGACCCCTGTTGCAAAAAAGTTTAATCGCGAAACAGCAGACATACGAAGGGAACAAACCTAGTTTTTCGACCTCAGCGTTTCGACTTTCGTCGTCAAAGAACAGCTATGTGTAAAGAGTCAAACCTTGACAGATATGACCTGGGACTGAGAATACCATTTGTGCGTACGGTATACCTGTACGCTCATGAAGTGACTTGAAATGCTTTATCTTGGAGCCTACGGATCAGGTTAGTGTGTGGCAAACCAATAGACTTGGAAATTACCTGGATAAATTTCTAGCTCGTCGAAAAACTCTATGGCCGCCTTTGGCGTTGCATCAACGTCTTCTATGTGGGGCACCAGAAGGAGGCGCAAACATTGATGTGCCCTGCGTGCAAGAGACATATCTAAGTAGCTATCAACTTTGCCATGGGGAACAACTGACAGATCTGGGGCATGGGTTCGCGAGCATGCAGCAATGATTACTTTGCTGTCTTCACGGCCATCTTCGTTTTTCAGACATTGTTCTTGTATCTTATGTAGAATTTGCGGAACGGCGTCGTAGAAGGAGATTTTATAGCCATGTCTACCCCAGAGATGAGCTTGGGTTAAAGGCCATTCGGTTTCAAATCACCTATCGAGCACTTCATTTAGCGTATCCTTTTCCCTTCGGAGAGGGCCTTTCAATCCCGTTTCCCGTAAATTTTCAAATGAACAAAATATCAGGAGTTGATATGATTTACCTCGAACGTGGGTATCGATCCATAAATCCCAGAGTGTGTAGCTTGATTCATCAGTTGAATAAATTTATTAGAAAGACTAGAGGGCGCCAATTTCTTTCAGTACTGACTCCAGATCGAAAGCGATTAACTGTGGATAAACGAGCATGGTACTCATATCAAGTGACAAGGACTGAATCTCTTGCTCCGGGAGCTTGGTCTGAACGTTGTTTAGGTGCGCGGGGTACTTATGGATAGCGTTGGGTGCGACTAATTGAAAAGTTTTCGTGTTTGAATGGTACAGTGGTAGGGAAGCGATGCCTAAGACTTCGAAGGCGAGTTGACAAGGTATGGTGCAGGTTTGGTGGAACTGCGGGGAAGGTTGAACTTGAAGAACGTATATTTACTCACGGTCATATGGTCTTCTCAACGGCAAGCAACTTGC
The DNA here is from genome assembly GCA_000827495.1 of Hypholoma sublateritium FD-334 SS-4. Taxonomy (NCBI): domain Eukaryota; kingdom Fungi; phylum Basidiomycota; class Agaricomycetes; order Agaricales; family Strophariaceae; genus Hypholoma; species Hypholoma sublateritium. Next base: position 94,143 of record KN817615.1, on the reverse strand, counting down.
AAGCAAAGAAAAAGACAGTGTCCCCCCATGTACCATTGTACTGAGACCATGGATATGCCATGAATTATAGGCTCTGAAAATTGCAAAGTGCAGATGAATTTCTTTCGATCCTCTGTGCAGCAACAGGTCGTGACTTGAATCGCACGAATTCGGAATCAGAGCCCTTTGACCAACTTTGATGCACAGTAGCGGCGGCACCAGGCACAGCCCCGCGCAGCGCCGACGACCCCGGGCCCATCTGTGATATGTGTAGCAGGTCCAGGCATCCTATAAGATGCCCACAATTGGCCCACAACCTATATAAAAGGTTATACATGGCCGTCCAGAAGCCTTTCCACATAAATCCGTCTCCCACCCAACTCCCACCAAACCGTTTCTCTGAAGTCTCATTATGTCCGACGCCAGTTCTACTGACTCTAAACCGGCTGTAATACACGCACCCATCGTTGATTGGTCGACCACACCACTCACAGCAGAGTACGAAGGGTCCTACGTGAAAATTCTAGACAACGTATTCACTGCCGAAGAATGCGCCGAGCTCATCGCACTGGCTGAGTCGGACGCCAAGTGGGAGCAGGCGGCGGTGCACTACGGACTCGGCCCCAACGACAAGTATGTGGACACCAAGTACAGGAACAGCCAGCGTATCCTCCGCTTCGACAGACCCGCGGCAGACAAGTTGTACCAGCGGCTACAGCCGTACGTCCAGGAGCTGGCCAGCATCAATGCGGGCGATAAGTGGACGAGCATCTTCGGGACACCTGAATTTGTTGAAGGAGTATGGGAATGCGTTGGGTAAGTTCTAATTTTCGCCAGTATAACAGATGGCCTCAGATGGCTCACCTTGAATTTACTTAGTGTCAACGAAAGACTGAGCTTCCTAAAATATGGAGAAGGCCATTTCTTTGGTGCCCATTGCGATTCTCTACAAACACTGCCTGATGGCCGTAAAGGTCGCGTCACTCTGCAGATCTACCTCGGCGATGACGACGTGGAGGGTGGTGCCACGCGGATCTATGGGACCAAGAATCGCGTGTTCGACGTGGAGCCAAAGAAGGGACGTGTCTTGATCTTCCAGCATAGGCATGTATACCACAGCGGAGAGAAAGTGACGAAGGGCTTCAAATACACGTTGCGGAGCGACTTCATGTTCCGCAACAAAATAAACGGAAAAGACATTTATGATTCGGATGACGCGTTATAACTGGTGTTGCCGAACTTGAAATAAACAGTAAATTGGAGAAACAACTGATGTTAAGAACCGACTCGGAACCGACTGTTTGTCACTCGAATAATGTTATCGATTTTTCAGATCGTTGAGTTGTCTCGTGTAAAACCATTAGCTGAAAATCAATGACACCCAACACGAATACCTTGCACGGCAGCAGGTTAACGCTCGCGCGAATCTCTCCGACAATGGCGGTGGAGCCGACGTCCATTTCGATCCCGACTGGGAGAGCCATTCAAGCAAGAAATCTACGGGGTTCGCAACTCCAAAGATTCAAGGGCAACTGCCACGCGACCTTCGACAGGGAGCCTCACGAGATCGAGCAAATCTACGGCGTGGGCAGCGCGATGGCATCCCTGATAGAGGTTCATCATCGCGGCAACGCCCGCCTCGGCGACGAGTGATAAGCCTCTTCCAAAGGGTGCGCAGGTTAGACAACTTGGCTGTGGAATGCACTCTAGCTCCCCAACCTGACGCTGGAAGGAGCTGAAAGAACGGCTCGCAAGGGCCTGTGAAACTGTTTTTCTGCCTAAATGAATGGTTAGTCTTCCTCTTTAGTGTTGAAGTAACAATCAATTCATTTGCAGAATTCATACAAATAATACATTGTACCATGCTGCGGACTTACAGTGTCATGAATCCAGAGAAACAAAGCAAGTACGTGGGAACCGGCAGCTTCGAGACCATTGATGCTGATCAATATCTGTATCGCGTCGAGTAATCTATAGGAAAGATGAGTCCTGTAGAATTGCATGCACAATCTAACGAACCTTTGGGCGATACTACCAAACCACGTCCCTTTGATGCTCCTCGATAAACTGTCTCGACAATGTCAATCAACTAAAAGAGAGGGATGAGTTTGACTAAGGAACATGGAAAATTGACCACACCTCTTGTTTGTTATCCATAGCCCAGTTTCTGCGAAAAATGGGTCAGAACAAGATATCGATGAAATTGGACATACTCACATTTTGTTGTTATTACCGGTACCCAAGTCAATCATGATATGCTTATTACTGTTGGAGTGGCTCAAGAGAACGCTTCAGAGATGTAGGTGACAACGCACCGATAGAAAAACATGACGGTACAGGGATCATACAACTCATACATCTTGTTGAAATCTGGCACTTCTGTGATGTCCACAAGATATATCACAGCAAAGTTTTGGACCTTCTCGGCGACTGAATACAGAGTCTCGTCCATCGTCATGCACTGGCTGTCCCAGTCATGGCCAAACCGAATGACAACTACGCGGTCCTCCTCAGATTTGATAGCTTCGTCAACGTGCCATCCAGAAGGCAAATGCGGGAGAAAATAGGACATGAGGTGAAAAGAGAGTTATCAGAAAATATAACGGCGTCGTGTAGTATGTCGATGATTCAAGACTCGGACGCAACTCGGACGATAGAAGATCATGGCAAGAAACGTGCCACCTACTCGGATGTGGCTGAGCTTGAATTTCGGCATAATCCGTAGAACACGTGTTTTATTAACTTTTAACGCGCGCGCGGCTCGGCCACGCCGCACGCTCGCTGCGCGTCTAAGTACTAGGGCAACTTGAGGGAACAGGTTGAGCAACCCATGTCCAAATCGTACTCGTTCGAACTATACAGTATCCAACCAGAACTACTCGCTTACCTTCCACAATAAAAATTACCTCCTTTCATGTACCAATTGTTCAGCAATCAATTATGTTTACTTGTTAAATGCTTGTCAGCCTGTTGTCTTCATAAGTTACAATCGTCTCTGGACACGCGGCTTGGTCGCGTTAAAAAATAACGAAGGACGTGTCAATCTTTATTCTTGTCCGAGTCATCTAAACTATACAACCGAATACAGAAATCATGAGTGCCCGACCGTACATATGCTTGCTTCTTCGTCCGTCGCGACACGCGAATCTCCTCCATGCAATCTGGTTTTCCTTTTGTCTTCTGCGCTGTTGATTCTGTGTTTGCGCGACGCCGCGTCTCAAGTCGCCCGTTGTGGTTGAGTTTAAACGCGCGAAACTCAGGGAGCGAGCTAAGTTGGGCGTAGTTGTCGACGCGCTTCTCCGGCGAGGAAGGCACGACAAATACTAGGAAGAGACAGGGAAGCAAATTGAGCCTTTGAGTTTTACACACTGCAGGAAGCCTCACCGGTCTCGGGGCTGGTTGGGACCTGGTATTCAGATCCGGGGTCGCTTTCCGCCCGCGATGACGCGCGGGCGCGTCGAGCGTTGCTGAGTCCTTGAATGTCGTGTTGATGCGTCTTAGTTTGACCATCTGTGCGATAATGTCGAGAAATTGCTGTCAATGTCGAGTTGCCTCTCACGAAAACAAGGACGTACCCCTTGCCAGATACAGCGGATTGGGAAGAATCACCTTCCCATCCGGGCTCCTGGGGAAGAGCGCGCAGGAAGGTTCGGACGACAAGCACGAACAGCCCGTTAAATCACCCAGATTCACGGAGGAGCTCGAACGGCAAGTCATGCGAGGGCACAGACATACATGGACTGGAGGCAACAATCCGGACCCCCTGGCTCACTTATTTAACCAGCTCTACCTATGTGTTGCGCTGTAACAATCGGGCTTCCTGAGTATAGCATGGTGACTTGGCACTGCCCATAATAAAGGGAATGTATGTTTTAGGCAATTCTTCCAGGCGAGCTCCATCTTATCTATCATTCCATTGATGTCTGATGCCCGGGTTTATTGAACGTGTCGAGCCGTGGCAGCGCATTACGGACTTGCGCGCGTCTTGAAAAGGCAGTCTTTTCGAAGACCTTTCGAGGACATGGGACCTACAATTAAGTTTCCTCATTATCAGCACCCGCAAACCAGTCCTCCGCTTCGTCGGAAAAGACGCTTCAAAAGAGGGTCTCGTAAAGCAATAAGATCATCTCGAAGCCAGTTAATTTCAGAAGGCAGGGAGCGGCGCAGCCGACTCACGCCGACTCTTAACCCATCCTGTCCTATCGTTTGTGCTTTCCTCAATGATCCAAGTACGGGCCAAATAAGGAAACCTGCAAGGACCCTTTCGGGCGAGTAGACAATTGGATAAATGTGACCGAGTCACCGTGGTAAGCCCTGGATAGCCCAGACACGGAGGCGGCAATTTAATGTCCAATTTAATGTGCTTCTTATCACCGCCCACGGGCGCGGGTCCACAGTTTATTTCGTATATCAGCAAAACTTGACATAGAATAGCACACACTGCCCGAGTTGATACATAAGCAAGCAATGAGCGGACAACGAGCGGTATACCGAATTTGTCTTGAGGTCCGAGGGATTCCACGATTAATCCAATTAGTACAGAGCAAAGAAGTGACCAGATGAAGACTCTGAAGGGGACGAAGGACGAGCAACGGTCGGTGGGAATAACACGCGGAAGGAACATGAATACATGCGAAGTGGCAAAAGCATGCCAAAAATAGAACATCTGGCGATGATCGTTCTCCACTGCGCGTTAGTTGCGCCCAGTCATCCACAGGCGGCACTCTCTAATATCGGCCTTGTATAATGGGTGGTCAGCATATGGAGTCCGAGTCCGAAAGAAAAAGAAACCATGGTAAATGTTGCTTACGTCTGTGACCCCAGTCAGTGCTTGGATATCACAGAACACTCCCTCCGCTTCGTCTTTCGCTTCAATCGCGAGCTTTTTGCGAAGAAGCTGGTTCTTGACGTAACGCTCTGCCACCGTGGCTGAAGCACGCCTTTGATTCGTCTCCCGCTCGTGACAAAGGTTATCGACGAGACTTTCGACGATACCGTCCATCAGCGCCACAACCGTTAGTACCGACACCAGAAACCGTTGAATATCTGGTTCTAAAAAAGCGGGTAAGTCATGTTCGTTGTAATTGTCTTCAAGTTAGTATTACCTTCCAAAATAGAGAATAAACGCGTCCAGGCTTCCAATGTTGCGTTTTTCCACCCGCCTTTGAAATCGAGTAGGCTCCTAAGGGAGGGCAATGCGGCCCATAGCTCATCCATTACAGGCTGGGGCGTAATTCCCAGCCTGTAGTCAAAGACGGATAATATGTCTCGGTGAGCAGACTGTATTTTGGGATTAAAAAAAGACAGTAAAGTGAGTGAACCCCGTACCTCTAAATCTTCAAGCGATATAGCATGCGGTGCTAAGTTGACATATTCATCGGCGAAAACTGGGAGAAGGGGACGCAAGAAGTCGCGATGAAACTTGATAAAATCGACCATCAAAAAAGCATCCGAAGTGTGAGCAAGTATAATTGACGAACCTTGACGCTGATAGCCAAACAGGCAACGGCGATGTCCCAAACAACCAGACCCAACCCTTCTTGGTCCAGAGAGTTTGTCCTTGAGACTGTCCTCGACGTCTGTGTATGGCTATTTTTAGAGGAATCTTCGGGGACTGGGGACATAGTGAGGTAGAAGTAACGGAGAAACATCCAGGCCGCATGGAATCGCGTTTCGGGTGAATTTTCAAGTTGATCTTGGAGATTGTATATTGGCCGCGAGCTACCAGGAGTATCGGGAGTATCTGTTGTGTACTGCGAAGATGAGGTGCTCGAGGAGTAATAGCTGCCAGAGGAGCAACTCCCATGCGAAGTAGCATGCGAGGACAAACTCTCCGGGCTCGATGCACGACCCGGGGCTTTGATGGGCAGCACCTGTTATGTTCAAACATCAGGAAGCGCCAGATGAAAAGCACGGTAGAACAAACGTCGAGAAGCCAGTTAATAGCCGCCTCCCTCCTTTTCCTCCCGACGCCCAAGACAATTTCCCATTCGACCACGACGGTGTTAGTCCAAGTATTGTCTTCATGAATTAGATTCACGAGGGGCAACCCGCCGTCAATGTTGGCTTTGACCATCCATGGCGGAGGCCGCTGGTACACCCCAGCCGGAAGCCCGTCTATTTCTCGGCTGCTTGCTTCCCTCCCCAAATACCTAATTAGCCGCATTTTCGCCAACGTTTCCGCATTCAAGGGAAATTCAGCCATATGCCCCTCGGGAGGCGCTATAACGGGGACCGGAGGCATCAAAGTACTACTTCGTTGGGATAAGTTGGCGCCATCACGCCCATTAGGCTTCGGCGTCGCTGCTATTGGGGTCGCAGGAACCGTCGGGATCCAATAGTCTGGTACGGGCTTTACGAGAAAGGTTAACACGTCGGATTCGTTTATGTGAGGGTGAAGTCCTTACTACTTTTTCAGGAACGGATTTGAGGGAGTCTGCTCGCCTCAAACTGGCTGTTCTATGCGCATATATGCGGGTCTTTGCATGCAGACCCGGATCCCTTGTCAGCTTCTGGCGTTTTGGAACGGGCTCATTATAATCTTCGGGGACTACATATGACTGCGCTCGTTTGATGAGACGGAATGTCAGAGTCGGGTCGATTTTGGAGGCGAAGCGTCTTCTATAATTTGAAAAGATAGCCTGTAAGTAGAGGACGAATCACTCCGACAATTATATCACCCACTTATCAAGACCGATAGCCTCAAAACGGGATGGAGACGATTCATACTCATTGACTGCCTCTATCAAACGATGTGTGACAAGGACAGATCAGAAGATTTAGCAATATGGGAAAGATGATAACAGAAAAGGATTTCGGGGAAAACATTACCTTGCCTTGATTGTTGACCCGAAGTCCACATGTACCCAGAGGAACTCATAGACGAGTCATAGTCGCTAGATTCGGTATTAGAGAGACTACCAGCGTCGCAAGTTTCTAGATCGTTTTCCCTTTCTTCCAGAGCAACCAGGAGAAGATGATGAAGCCTGAGTCCAAAGTCACTACCAGTATCTTCAGCAGGTATATCCACCAGTGGCAATTTATCTCGTGCAGGAGAATCCAAATAAGCGAGGTTTCCAGGAGTAAGTGAAGCCGCAATATCCTCTGAGATGTCAGATCCAGCAGATTTCGGAGAAGAACTTGTAGCATCTGGCGGACTGCTTGAGAAAGGCACTTCCAATGGTGCGTCATCATCGTCCGCGTAGTCGACCGTTTCTTGTTCCGACCTTTCATGTTCGCGTCTAGTCTCCAACCAGCTGGGCGGGCAAGAAAGCACCGGGCTTGAAGGTTCGTGCAGATACCAGGGCTTCGGAGAACTAGATCCCAAGGTCCAGCATTGACCAGCATTCATAACTTCTGCGAATTCGGGAGTTGGAGTCCGCATATATTCGATAGACGCCTTGACTAATTCGACAGAAACAGAGATATTATGAGGTTCCAAGCTTGTTGCTTTTTCTGAGTTCATTTGGGCCAGAGTTCGGAAGATCCGAGAAGTAATATGTCAATAGCAGGGTCCGACTCGGAAACTTGAAGTTCAAGTTTTTGGCAAAGTGTGGACAGAATACATACTCCGATTGGACTCCGCCATCAATATCCGCCATCCTCATCGTGGCCCTTGGCGTCGACCACAGCTCCATGACACTTCAAGCTTCAAGCCCTGGTCCCGACGCCTTCTTCCTCGTGCATCTGTCATGCATCCTCGTTTCACCGGAGGTGCGGTGGCCTATATGGTGGAGAAGGCGGAGGCGGCAAGGCAGAGGGGAGAGGGTTGAAGCTTGAAGATGGGAAAACTGAAGCGTTATCCGCCTGTCGCGCATTACCATGAGTACCTATCCTAGGGAGGTCTCACGACGTCTGCGCATGCGATGGTAGCCTCGCCTTTGCCACATACGGCATGTCCTGTCTGTGATGCGCGCGCTCCGTGAATAACGCCTAAAGATGTCGGAGGGCAAACGCGGTGCGTAGGGCCACATACGCCGCAAGAGACTTTGATTGACTACGCATAAATTCATGATATATGAAGTGTCACTGTAACCTCATTACACCATCGAAATAAACCTTGCCTATGAATTAACGCTACATAAATGGGTCGTGAATGGAGATTTAAATTAAGACCATGTCCTAAAGCACGCTAGGGAGAAGTTCGGGATCACTTATGATCTTCGATTCATCCAGAGGTTTAGACCATTTGTCTGGAACAGTACGAAATCAACATCAACGAGGATTTATACAGTAGTACGGACAAACCTGGGCATGCCACAAAGTAACCCTCCAAAGCGGTAACGAAACGTTCTTGGTATTCCGCTGGAGGCATGACGGTAACCTCCCCGGATTGCAGGCCATGCTTTGCTTTATATTCGAGGGTTTTAGCAAAAGTATAACTTCCGATCGTATCCACCAGACCGCAGGAAATCTCTTTCTTCTGCTCGTCGACACCAAGGAGAAGACTAAAGCGCATGAGCAAGATGATTATATCAGGGCAGTGAAGACCATACGAGTAATCCATGATGTTGCTCTTGGCTAAGAACTCGGCGTCACTCCTAATGGCTTCTCGAAGAATAACTTTCGAATGAGGTCGGACCAAAGTCAGAGTCTTCTGTTGGCCTAAAGTTCGGATAAGTTCATTAGCAACTCGACTGGAACAAGACAAATGACTTTATACTGCACCTTCTATCCATTCCCCGTCGAACAGCGTTTTTGTCGTATCGCCATGAGATTTAACCTTTCTCCCCTGAATGCCCTTCAAATCAAATGTTTTGTTGATTTTCTGGTCGAAGAAGAGGTTCTCCATGACGAGCAAATCAGCCTTGGACTGCACAGCTCCTGTCTCGAGATTCTTGAGCTCTATCGTATAAAACCCAAGTACTTTGCAAAGGATCGTTGGTTTGCTTGTTGCCGCGTCCATATATCGAAAATACGAAGGCGCAAAATCCAGCAACACTTGTCTATAATAAGCGTGATCAGGACAAACACAATAGTATGCGGCAAGAGAATACGACACTCACAGATCACTGACATTCCACGCATTCACCAGCGTCTTGATGATAAACCGGTCGTCGCTCGTCTTCCAAAAGTTCGACTTGCTCTTCCCGCCCTCCGCCAGCCAGTCCGTGCACTTCGCCAGACTCTTCAAATACACGTCCTGGATCCCACACCGCTTCCGCAGCACGTCGAACTGCTTCGCGTAGTACACCGTGCAGCTGGTCTTCAGCCGCTTGCCGACCGTCCACTCGTGCTTGATATGCGGTCGCCCATCGGGCGCTGCGATATCCGCCAGCAGTACATGGTGCTGGTGCTGCTTCTTCGTCATGGTGGATCCCGCAGGTGTCGATGCGGGCGTGGACTCGCCTTTCATCACGAACCGCATGGCCGAGGTGATACCGCTCGCGAGTGTGGCCAGCCTTGACGGATGCGGCAACGGCAAGTCGTCATGCGCAGGCGAGACATCGCTAGAGTTCCACGCCGATGGCGCCGCTGACGTGGTGGCGGGCAATCCGTCGTGTTCGGCTGCGACTGGCTTCGGGAAGTCTTTGGGCGGTAAAGGCGGCGGCAAGCCGCGTGGCTGCCCTTGGACGGCGGAGTCTTTTCCAACAGTCTTGTGGCTATCGCCACTATCGCCAGTGTGTTCAGACGAGGTGACCGATGCTGCCTTGTGTGTTCTGAGGTCAGCTGTGGGATGCTCTGCCGATTCAGATGCGATGGAAGCCGGCCTTGAAAGCATCGTCCCCGCTGGCGAAGCCGTTTGTCCAAATTCCTGCAGCACTTTCGACGCGCCTTCCCTAGATTCCACTACATCTTTACCGTCGGCAGCCTGTATCGTCAGGCCGATATCTGGTTTAGTCTTCACGGAAGCTGGCGTTGCGGAATTGGCCCCGTTCAAACCCGATAAGCTGGAGAAGCGCGAGGAAGTAGCAGAAGGAGGCACGTTCTGATCTGCAGTATTCTTGGAGCGCAGGACATCACGTATTGAGATCAAGGGCGCAGCTTCGCGGGGGTTTTCCTTCCTCGACACGACGGTCGAGTATGCTTCAGGTTCATTCCACACAACATGCTCTTGGTCTGGATCTGGCTGCTGCTTGGATGATGATGTGAAGAGTTTATACCCAGACGCGACGGAGAAGAACGACGATGTCCCAGATTCGGCTGGAGGCAGCGAAGGGGAGGTTTGCGATGCAGAGCTTGCGCGGACCACCGACATGTTAGCGAGTTCGAGTTGATACTCGAGAGCGCTGGTGCTCACCGTCAATAAAACATATACACATATATTGAAAGAGCCTTATGCAGCACACACCTTAGTGTATGCGCGATGATACTGCCCCAATCGCTCTCTCTGACCACGATATTACAACCAGGTACCGCATGACAACCCTTACTCCACCAAGGCGGCTCGTCAGCCTTCAAGTCGCCCACGAGACTCGCTTTGGCAGCTCCAAGATGCTTCTTCTGCCACGCCTTAAGCCTGTTTCTCGAGCCGAGTCCAGTGGCGATGAATGTCCTCCGCACGTCATTCAATGATGTCTCGGGAGTTCTCGCGAGCTGGGCATAGAGCGATTGCTCGACCTTTTGAAAGTTATGGCGCAGCATCGACAGGAGTTTCGCCCGATCTTCTGGGTCTTTCGATGGTGTAGGCGGCGGCCGCAGTGTCTCGGTCGTGCGGGTCGTGAAATACGAATCTGGGTGGTCTTGATGATGGGCGGGGGTATTGGGCGCGGTGGGAGCCATCGATGGAAAGGGATGGGAACCGGGCGCGCGAGGGGTAGATGCGTTGAAAACGTCATAGGCACTATCCATGGAGGGCAATCGCGGTAAGGACTTGTGGGTCGGTTCATCAGCGTTAAGGATTAGCTCCTAAAGAAAATTAGACATTGGAGATTACAGAGATGTTAAATTCGTACAATATGGTCCATATGGTCCGAAACACATTCCCACCACCTTTTGATTTCTTTTCTCAAGATTTTCTTATGAGGGTCTTCGCGTTGTAGTTGATTCTCAAGCGACGAGGTATCTACGCTTGTTGGAGGCGGCGTAGCTTTATCCAAGCCGCGCGTGATTTGCAATCGCGGAATTCTGAGCTCGAAAATATCCTCGATAGGCGAGAGGGCGAGGGCAATATCGGTCGAAGACGCGGAAAAATGCCACACGATATTGAATCGCGGCCAGGGTAATGCGCCCCATGGACTCGGGCCGGGCGTGGTGTGTTCGCAAAGTGTGGGCGTCATTGTACAGATCGACGGCGAATAAATCAAGAGTTCCAGGAATTTCGCGAAGGAAAACAAGCTGATGTCCACTCAGAAGGTATCCATAAATGGTGCGAAACATTAGACTTACTGTGTCGCATCGCCCATCTTCGTCTGCGGTGCTCTAGCATCGCAAACTGCGCAGCTTTTCCACATAGCAATACCATCCTCGTCCCCGTTGTCGTCCTCGCTCTGCCTCTCCTTGCCCTTGACATCGGCCACCCTAATGACGACCCGTACGTCACCATGGATGAGCCTTTGCTCGTGCTGTCCTTGCAGGAAAGTACAACCAGGCCTGCCGCACGGCGTCCGTCTATTCATGGCGATATCATTCACCCAGCTTCCCAGCAAGAAGTCTCCGCCATCGTGCGAAGAAAAATATTGATAGGTAGTCCAGCACGGCTTTTCACAGGGCACCAAACTATTATAAGGAAGGTTAGTCGCATATGGAGGTATATGAGAAGGGGTGACGAGAGCAAGCGCAGAAACAGAAAGATTACTCTCGTCGGAGAACGTCGAAGATGTTCCTGCTTCGGACGGCCGGGACTTGCCTGGAGCGGGGTCGGGGGGTGGTACATGTGTTGAACGGAGGAATGATATTTCTTGATGACGAACGAATCCAAGGCTGCCTGACATCCCTCTTCCCTCCGCATCTTTTCCATCCCAGCCGAGAATACTCGCCAATGCCACACGTTCGTCGCTCTTCAAGCGGCGTTTCACAGCGCCACTCTTCTCTTTCTCCGCCAATTCAACGATGAGCTTCGGAATCGCCAGAATAACTCCCGGCGTGGTCGAATACAAGCCCCTCGACTCCTCAATACGTTTCAACGCGAGGGAAAATGGTTGCTGAGATTGTCCAGTTTCTAACTGCAAAGGCTGCGACTGTGATTTGCGCACAGGTGAACGACGGTCGCCCAGAAACGAGATCCGTCGCAACCGTAATCCGCTCACAGCTCCTTCGATAGAGCGGCGAGGAACAGCTTCGGTCGATTGTGCCGTGGGTATGGACATCAAGTCTAGCGAGCCACCAGTACGGCTTGCCGGCTGATTTATTGTTTGCGAGCGCCGATAGCTGAAGTTCCGTCTGAGGAAAAAGTTTGTAAAGCTCGATGGAACAATTGAGTTTCGGTGTCGAGGCTTCTGCTCGTCACCTCCGTTCTTGGGTGGTATGACTTCATCAGAGGTTAAGCGGGTCGGAGTTGACGGCGATGGGACAGGAAACTTCGGGCGAGCAAATTTGAGTTGGATGCCAGAGTCTATCAAAACGGTCTGCTCTAGGAGAAGGGAGAGATGGACGTATATTGACAGTCTAAGGAGTTGGCGCAATAGGCGATATTGTGTCGGCGAGTTTATCCCTCTGAAAGTAAAGGTTCCTCCGATGAGTCGCAACTCGTCCGCTACAGCAAAAGCGTAAGATTAATCGAATATAATCACAGCAGTTGACGCGTACCGTCTATACCACTAGAAAGGCCGTACAGAACGGTCCCGTCGGCACTTTGCAACGCAAAGCTACCAGACAAGAATACACATCCAATGTTGGCAGGAAGAAGGTCGAAACCGCTATCCTCCTCCGGCAACGGTACTGGGCTGCCATGAGGTGCTACACACAGCACCAGATGGCCGATGCGCTGCTCATCGTGTGGTGCTGGACGCGTCGCCAACTTGCGCAGTCTGTGGAGAGGCGACTCCGGAAGTGGTTTGTCGCCCGTCGCCGTTTCCGCATCATTTGGATCCTGGTAGCGTGTACAATGTCGTCGACGTTCCTCCTGCCTTCGCAAGCTCGCCAACCAATCACCCCGACTACACTCGACACTCAGACTATCCAACACTTCCTCCATAACGTAAAGCCATCCATCCCGCCTGCCCTCGATTCCAGGTTCTTGAATGTCGAGCAAGAAGTGCTTGATAAGGCGTGTACGATGCGCAAGAGCTTCTACGGACAGCGAGCTGGCGGCGGGCAGAGCTGGAAGGGGCTTCGTGCTCATTACGAGCTTAAGGGAGTCATAAGAGGGCCGTAAGTATGGACGTCATGGTGATGCCCAAGACCATTCCGGCCATGTGAAACCATTTATGGCCCCGTTTTGCCGTTTGACCGATGTTGCAGTCAAAATATGACGATCCTGACAATACAAAATAAAGGAAGCCAAAAGGAAGAAGAAAACGCGGACAAGGTGCACGGTTGCTTAACTTCCTATCAAATTTAAGGCTACTTACGTCGGCCATCGACAAGGAAATTCGAGGGCAGGCTCGGCAGACAGAATCGGACGGCAAAATCATTCGGCAGGGCGCAAAGCGGGCGTTGAATTTCCCCCTTGATGACACCACCACCAACGCGCTCAGCTAAACCTTACTAGCTGCTAACATTGGCTCAAAACACTCGCAGAGAAACCCGAGCTATTTATTGTGAGTACAGTTCCTCATTTGCTTCCAATCCAGGCCTGTGAAAGATCATTAAAGTGTATATGTCTTCTTAGAACATCAGAATTATGCAATTCAACCCATGGTCAGAGGTCTCAAGATAGAGCGCCGAGTTTGTCACGGTGTCAATAACTTGCATGCACCTCAGCACACCAATCGAAATATTCCAATCCCGAATATTTCTGAGAGCCACGGATCTGAACCGAGGGATGAATGTTATGGTGTACCTCGTGCTGTCTGAATTGGGTGTGTCTCAAAATTCAGCTTGGACCTGCTTTGCTTCAAGAAATTTGTGGGCTTGTTATCTTAGCCTCAGCCGAGTGAACCCACACAACGTTTTAAAACAGTCTGTTTACCGGTGGCGTAGATGCTGATGACTCGTTTCACAGTACTCCAATCCCCATCGCCTTCCTCTCGATCGAACTTTGGGACCTATTCCCACCGCGGCGGGCTAATTGCTTTCTCACCATATTCACTTCTAACCAGTTGAAGTCACGATGGATTCCCAAGAATAACATTGGCGCAGGTCATTGGAACAGCGCTCCGGACGCGATTGTGCATAAAATGTTCTTCCGCAATGTATCTCTGAAGACTGGGTTTGAACATACCGAGCATGTGAACGGCATTTTACCCCGCTTTTAATTGACCCCACATTCTTACCCCACATTCGATGCATTCCTTGGCGCCGGGTTTCTTGTCGCAACCTCAAGACGCATCATCTGCTTCCTTCCAAACAAATGGCAAGTGGCATAGGCTCTAGGCTCATCCTCGAACCGCCCACGCGATATCGCACATATAGTTGTTTGCCAGGGTACGCATCTTGGAAGCCCCACGAAAGTTTCTAATTTTGTCGGAAAGTTTCTCCCTAATCTCCATTATACCAACACCTCTTGACAATTGGCTTCGCTTTAAATCTGCAGATACCACGGCTATCTCTACTTCGTGTCAGCTGCCTGTAGTTCGAAGCGATCCTGGCCCTCTTTCCCCTATCTCGTCCATCTCACGCCGCTCGGCGAAGCCTCGAAAGCGCGGTACCCATGCCATGCTCTCGACCTAATTTGAGAGTAATCAGCCTCAGAGCCTGGCTACGGATTGACGTCTTTGGATACACTATATATCGTTTTCCTCCCACTAGTGCCATCATATGACGGGAAAACCGGACCTTAATGATGTTGGTACTGCTGCGTTTTGTTGGTCAGATCCATTCTTACCTCCCATTATGGATTTATATCGTGGAGTCTAAACCAGCAGATCTATTCTGGAACATATATAAATCCACCAACCAACGACATCCAACTTCAGAGCTCTAACCCAGTTCTTTTCACTTTTTTGAAACCGCCTCACAGCCAATTTCACTGAATTACTATGGGTCACCCTGATGAAGTTGATGTCATCGTGTGTGGCGGTGGTCCCGCAGGTAAACTATCTTGTTGATTTATGCACCTCGTAGTGGCACTTATGTTCTAACTCGACTGTAGGATGTGTCGTCGCTGGTCGTCTGGCTTATGCTGACCCGAGCTTAAAGGTCATGCTCATCGAAGGTATTTTATCATCACGCCCTTCCTTAGCCGTTGTGAAAACACTAAACAGGCGGCGCGAACAACCGTGACGACCCCTGGGTCTACAGGCCCGGTATCTTCGTCAAGAACATGCAACGCGATGGAATGTACGTCCTGTCTGTCGTCTCCTCTCATTCGGATTACCGAGGCCCTTTCGCAGCAACGACAAGGCCAAATTCTACGTCGACACCATGCAATCCTCCCACCTACGCGGAAGGCAGAGCATCGTTCCGTAAGACTTATTTTCAATTTCCTAGGAGGATGTACTGAGTTCTCGCAGATGTGCAAACATCCTCGGTGGTGGAAGCAGGTATGATACGTTCGTACTTTGAATCTCAAGGCAATATTGACGCCTTTTTTCTAGTATCAACTTCCAGGTTCGTTCAGAATGTTTCGTGTCAGACCACAGTGCCCGACAGTTTAACCATTCCACAACGTATAGATGTACACTAGGGTAAGTTCAAGTGGCCCCGCAGTATACTTGGCGCGCATTCTAACCACTCCAAATAGGCATCCGCTTCTGATTGGGGTATGCACATCAATTGAAAATAGCAGCTCGTTCTCTCACTAATTTTGACCGTCCAGATGACTTCAAGTCGCCTGGTTGGACCGCTAAGGGTGTGTCCAATTGCATTCGCGCCGAAGGCAAAGCGCTGATAAGCTCGTTATAGACCTTCTCCCACTCATGAAGCGGGCACGTTTCTTTCTCATGATGCGGGGTCGCTTCTTTGTTAATATTAGCATTTTATTGAATAGCTTGAGAACTATCAGAAACCCACCAACAACGACAGTCATGGATATGACGGCCCGATTGCCATCAGCAACGGTGGAACTATTACCGCGCTCGCCCAGGACTTCCTGAGGGCGTCAGATGCCGTTGGCATTCCCTTCTCGGGTGCGTACTTTCTGGGTCTGGTAAAGCAATATTATTCAAGGCCTGTGCCATTCCAGACGATATTCAGGATTTGGACACCTCCCATGCCTCGGAAATCTGGGCCAAGTACATCAATAGGCACACAGGAAGGCGTAGCGACGCCGCCACAGGTGCGCCTGATTTTTATTACTGGCGAAGTCAGAAAAAATATTAACGTTGGCGGATTCAGCTTACGTCCACAGTGTAATGGACGTACAGTCGAACCTGTACCTCCGCACCAACGCGCGCGTGTCCCGCGTGATCTTCGAGGGCAACAAGGCCGTCGGCGTTGCGTATGTCCCCGCGAAGAACCGCGCCAACGGCGGTCAATTCAAGGAGACCATTGTCCGCGCACGCAAGTGCGTCGTCCTGAGCAGTGGTACTCTCGGTACCCCCCAGATCCTCGAGCGCTCCGGTGTTGGCAGCAAAGGGCTGATGGAGAAGCTTGGCCTTAACTGCGTCAGCGACCTTCCAGGTGTCGGGTACGTTTATTTCTCGTGCGCAAGAGTCACTTGATTGATTGGTGGTCGCAATAGCGAGCAATATCAGGACCACTACACCACGCTGTCCAGTAAGAAGATTTTTCACCCGCAGAATTTTTATGTGTCTGACCCTCGAGATAGTCTACCGTGTGTCCAACGAAAGTACGACTCTGGATGACTTCCTCCGCGGCGACAAGGAGGTCCAGAAAGAGGTGCGGCCCGAGTATCCGAGCGGGCTGAAAACAAATCCTAATATGTCATGTTCAGCTCTTCCAAGAGTGGGAGGTTAGCCCTGAAAAGGCAAGACTGTCCTCCAACGCGATCGACGCCGGCTTCAAGGTGGATGTTTTCTCACTCGCATCGTGGAAACCGACTCACGTTCATTTCAGATTCGCCCTACCGAGGCGGAGTTGAAAGAGATGGGTCCCGAGTTCAACGCGCTCTGGGACAAGTATTTCAAGGACAAGCCCGACAAGCCTGTGATGTGCGCACTATTTTCTATTTTATACGAGAAATTGCTCTGATGATTGTTTGTTCCTTAGGTTCGGTTCCATCGTTTCTGGAGGTTCGCGGTTATCAATAGTACATTTTGTTTGCAAATACTGACCGCTCTCCTGTAGCCTACGCCGACCATGCTCTCCTTCCCCCCGGAAAATACATCACCATGTCAGCTTCCATGTTGATTCGTGCTCTCGTGTCGTTCCACTCACCGATTATAACAGGTTCCAATACTTGGAATACCCCGCCAGTCGCGGCAAGGTGCGCCACCCCTATCCACAACGTGACCATCTGCTAAACCCTCGCCCAGATCCACATCAGCTCGCCCGATCCGTACAAGGAGCCCACATTCGACAGCGGCTTCATGAACGACAAGGCAGACTTCGCGCCGATCCGCTGGAGCTACAAGAAGACGCGCGAGATCGCGCGCCGCATGGACGCGTTCCGCGGCGAGCTGACCTCGCACCATCCGCACTTCCACCCCGCATCGCCTGCCGCTGCGCGCGACATCGACATCAGAACCGCGAAGGAGTTGCTCCCGAACGCCTTCACGGTCGGTATCCACATGGGTACCTGGCACCGGTAAGCGCGGCCCGTGAATTCATTCACAATTGCGGCGCTGATGTGCGAGTGCAGCCCCGGCGAGCCATACAACCCTGATCTGGTCCACGACGAAATCAAGTACACCGAGGAAGACGACAAGGCAATCGACGACTGGATTTCGGACCACGTTGAGACTACCTGGCACAGTCTCGGTAAGCGCATCACCGCAAGCTTGCGGGGGGTGCCAGTGTGCTGACGTGCAAATCAGGAACATGCGCGATGAAGCCCAGAGAACAGGGCGGTGTCGTCGACGAGCGCCTCAATGTTTTCGGCACGGAGAACTTGAAATGTGTTGACCTGAGTATCTGCCCCGTGCGTGTACCCCTGGAGACCCGTCGAAACGCTGATGTTCATTTCATACCTACTTTCCTAGGACAATCTCGGCACCAATACCTACTCTTCTGCTCTTCTCGTCGGCGAGAAGGGTGCTTCGTTGATTGCAGAAGAACTAGGTAAGATAAACATTCGGTCAGGTGTTCTTCGCGCATCGCACTGACATTGAAATGCAGGCCTCAAGATCAAGGTTCCTCATGCTCCAGTGCCACATGCTCCCATTCCCAAGGGCGTCCCCGCTACCCAGCAAGTTCGCTGAGCGGCCCGCATTTTTTGTAAGCCTGCAAGCTGTACGCCCGAGAAGTCCTTGTAGCCGTGTATATATGGCGCAGCTTGCTAACGTATGTATCATTTGTATCACCGTCCTTGAGATATTTGTATCAAGATTGTATTTCGTATTGATACATGAGACCGGAGTTGAGTCGTGGAAGACGAAGAGAAGAATTGCGGATTTACATCTCCCCGCATTCTGACAGGGAATAGGTAAGCACCCAGGGCAGCGAAAGAAGAGCGGCGCACCAGTGATTTTTACAACCAATTTGGGCCTGTTATTAGGGCCAGTTGGGACGTTCTCGATCTTCCGCAGCGTCAACATTCCATCAACGACCTTTCCGAAAACAACATGCTTCCCATCTAAGAAGTCGGCTTTTGACGTTGTTATGAAGAACTGCGCGTGCGATGTTGAGGTTGGTGTCACCAGATAGTGCCACAGGACTTACCTGGCAGCCGTTAGTATTGGGTCCTGAATTAGCCTGGATGAAGAGTGTTAGCCTGTATAAGTTGCATGAAGTAACTGATGCTCACCATTGATAGCAGGCCAGGTCCTGTGTGCTTTTCTTGGAAGTTTTCGTCCTTTGAAAGAGTGTGAAGGGCAGGCCAGCGTAAAGATGAGGAGCAATCATACTGGAAATTTGTCTCCGTATATCGAAAACGATCCGGTACCATCGCCTTTCAGAAAGTCGCCCCCTGCATATGAGTAAGGCTAGGATCAGTTCAGGTATGCACATCCATTGCGACGATACCCGCCTTGACACATGAAGTTAGGCACCCTACATCACTACAATGAGTAGTCAGATCGAAGTGATAGATATGCTCCTACACTCTACAAGTCGTTTGTTAGCAGCGAGTATATCGAAACGACGTCAGCTACTGCTCACCGATGAAAAGTTGCACCCTTGTATCCTTGCGGCCTGGAATTGACTCTGCATATACTTAGTACGTTTCCTTGATTGCTGATAGATGACAGCGTACCGAAACTCTCCAGTACACAGTTGCCTAAAGTTCTCTGCAGTCCTGTATCCTTGTTCAGTCCATTTATTGAAAGAGCGAGATCCGGTGACAAGACAAACTTAGGCACGATGTCGCTGAACAGCTCCATTTTCAGTCTTCCAGCGGGGGTTTCGCCGATATTGACGTCCATGAAGACAACGGGGCGCGGTGAAGTAGACATTTAGGTGAGCGTTGGGTGAGCGTAGAGAGTACAATTCGAGAGATACTTATGCGTGACGGCAGTTGGCCAAATACTTTGATGGCAATAATGTCCACATCAAGCGACAAACTGGGCCTAAAATAATTTGGTCCGGACAAAAATCAGGCTATAAATTTTCGCGTCCGCCTTCCTCTTACTCTCAACATCGAAGCAGCAACTGTGCTGCATTCTCAGGTCGCATCTTTCACGGCTCTGGGAGTAACGGAGCGATGAGAGAGTGAACGCGGGCTCGCCTGTGTCCTTCCTACCTCAGGCTTTGTGGGCAACTGCTTTGTCGCCATTTTGCTCTGCAAGCTCGTCGCGGCCGCAGTGCTCGGGGTTGGACGGATATTCGTCGATACGTAGCTCACTCTGTTCGTCTTGCATGAATACTACTTATTAGGTCTATCTAACCGGAAAGTGAAGAGTTCGCAGGAGCACACCGTGGCGCGTTTTTTGGTCTATTCCAATGTCACCAAGCATTCGTTTCTACTGCGTCAATCAGCGACCCCAAGTCACCGAGAAGATGCTAGAGGCACAGTTATGTAGCATCTCTCTCTGCTCGTGCTATCAACTTGAACATGCTAAGAGCGAGAGTAACAAGAAGGGTGTAAGTGTGCTAGTCGTGGCGTAGCGTCTGGCTTCGTATCTACGCGGCAGAGCGCGAACTGAGGCAAAAAAAAGGGGGATGTCTATGCCAGACCTAGAGGGCGCTGGTGTACGGGGGTCCTCGATGCATGCGTGGAGGTAGATCTCTTATTCATCCCGAGCTTCGATCAGTCCACGGCATGCGGCCGTGAAGAAGTTTCCTCAAAATTGGGTTCCTCGACTGGCATTGGAGCCTTTGAACCTTCTTTTACTACTGCATCAGAGCGATTCAGACCGGAGTCTCATTGCACTTTCCTGCCTGGTTCGCCGCAAATGCTGTAGACTGGCTTGCACATCGGTGCCAACAAACGAAATATGGGTAATAGGAGGGCTTAACACAAAAATGTGATAGAGGGATTTTTTAGAAGGAAAGGATGGAAGACATGAAATTTTATTAGCCCCAGGTAGATTCTGGCAGATATTTCATGTCTCGCTGTCATTGCGCTCTTGCGCGGCTGGCGGCCTATTTCAGTCGTTTACCGGCTATGTCAGACCATCGCCGGACACGAGCATTTATATGCGGATCTCAGTTTCAAAGATTTTCGTCGACGCTTCAGACATCAACGTTATCAACTGGTGGGGACGACGAGCATTCGCAGACTACTACTACTTATTACTTAGGGTATGTAAATTGTAATTCGCGAAGCTTTCTCCGTAATGTCGACAACGGGAGGCGTTCACAGATGCCAATTTGTTCGCGGGATAAGTAAGAGAAAACAAATCGTTGCGAGGGATAACAGGAAATTACGCCATTCGCTCTCAACCACACAAAGTTGTGTGACGGAAGAAACTGTGATTAGTGAACATGTCGATATACCTAGTAATAACTTCTATAAATAGATCGAGCGCCTATTTCTTACACGAAGCAATAATCATTCTGCCGGATTGTTAGAGTGCACATAGTCAATTCAATTCTATTGGTTTATACATTCACATTGGTACATTATATTGCGCGTGATGCTTCCACGGCTAGCTGATTGTGGTGCATATACCAATGAATACCATAACATATCTCAAACTAGATAAGCGCGTCCGATAAGCGAATCCATCACACTGCGGGAGAGTTCATGCACGTACCGCGCTCTACTCTCCACGTCTGGTTCTCGCCATCCCAGCGTCCCCAGATTTTGATGGGAGTGCCGGGCGCAGGGCTGCCGAAGTCGGACAGGTCAAGGTTTTGCTGAGTGCCAGGGACACATATTCTGCGAGGAACATTGGTAAGCGCCCCACCATCGATCAAGCCAACATGAGATAGTTACCTGATGGTGCTGCTGTCCTTTTCATCGTCCCAGATGTGCCACAGAAATGGCTGGGAGTATCCGATTACGCCCGTGTTGTCCAGTGCCTGCCCTTCAAGCGACAGATACAGCCCCGTCTTGACGTTCTTGATGTGCCAACCTCCGTCGACTCGCTCCATTTCCCACTAAATGCTGCATCAGACATGCGTGTTTTTGTCTAGGGAAATATTTGAATATACCTGTTGGTTCTCGCCTCCGTTAGGGCCGTAGCCGATGACTGGATTAGATGGTGAGGATAAAAAGGACACATGGAAGTCATATAAGCGTACTGGATCTGTTGTCCGCACCGGAGAGGTCCACAACGGTCCCACTCTTGGCGTTGACAATGACATAGCGTGCGCCGTTCTCGATGTTGACCATATCTTCTGTGCGGTGGGGTGGGTACTAGTTTTTGGGTAGAGAAGTATTGCTGCGCTTCCCGTTTGCCAAAGCGCACTTTTATATCCGGAGGCGATTTTGAGCGAAAGGTCTTCTCATCGCACATCTCCGGGTGCCCACCGTCATGTAAAGGGTACGACCCCAGAATTGTGGGTCATCAGCGATCGCCCACCTCATACACGCGCATCTGCCGTATGACACTCCGGGCTTGGCCTTGCTTCTTTGTGCCATCATGCACGAGTACTGCAGCCAACCTCGCCCATCTTGTGGGTCAGGTGAAGGCGTAGATGAACTAAGGTTCGTCGCCAAGGCGTATTAATGACGCGATGATGGAATCGATAAGATAGTGTTTTTACGCCGCCTTCTAGGCTGCAGCCAGATGTTTTTGCAGCCTCAGGCCTCAGGCTTCATGATGTATCAAAGCGATCGTACCGAAATAACTGTTCGTTGATTTCCTCCGTGTACCCTCAAAGATTATCCGCCTGCGAGTTGAACAGGGGTCAAGGGAAAGATCACAGAGCGCCCGAGACGCTATTGCGGTGTACTTTGCGGTGTTCTGCGTGTCGCAAAATTGTCCACCATTTGTGCATACGGAAGTGTATAATTAACTAACTACACCGCCACATCGGCGGAAGTAAGAACGACCATCCGCCTTCAAGCGCCCTGCTTCCAACGATCAGGGCCTGGGTACATACACCATCATAAATATCGGCCACGCAGAAACTCTATGTATTCGCTGGACGACAGCGCGCGCACCCGTTTTCCATCCCTGCTTGCCCATCTAGGCGAGTAAGTAAATGTAAGTAGATATGCATGCGGGCGGGGAAGCAGGTATATACAGGGTGTCCGCGCAGGTATATGCGTTTATGTGTGTATGTACGTAGTTATTCGAGCGGGTATGTAAAAAAGCAGCCTATACCATAAATTATACGGAAAATAACGACGGGGAGAGAGAGCTGGGCAGGGCCGGGTCTACTTTTGCGGTGCGGCGGACGGGCCTAGAAGCGTGTGGCGTGGGGTGTAGAGTGGCATGTGTGGAACCAGGTTCTGTACCGGGCGAAAAGCGAAGAGAGGAAAGCATAAGCACGAGCGAGAGCAACATGAGAGCAGGACAGCAGGCACGACGGACGACGGCGGACGACGACGACAGCGGCACGGCGCGGGGTTATACGATGCCCTTCACGACCATCGTCTCGAGTCGCGCGTACTCGGGCACGATCGACGCGTACGCCATGAACGAGTCGAAGTCCGAGTCCGCGACCTTCGCGAGGCCGAGCTGCGCCTCTGCGTCGCCCGTGGCGAGCGCGACAACGGGTGTAAGCGGCGTGGGCGTCGTCGGTGTGCCTGCGCCGCCGTTGCCGCCATTTGCCCCCGCGCTCGGCGGCGCGAGGCCCCCGCTCCCGCTGTACACCCCACCGAACCCGCCAAGATCCGGCGTCGTGAATGCAGAGGACGGCGCCGGCCCCGAGCTGATGGTCTCCGCCGTCGAGCCCGTTTGCGTGCGCCCGCGCGGGTCGGCATACACGCCGCCGAACGCACCGCCGCCGATGACGCCCGGACCCAGCGCGCCGTACCCGCCCAGGCCGAGCCCGCGCCGCTCGCGCTCGATCTCCTCGTCCTCGTCCTCCTCGACGAAGACCGTGCTCCCGAGCGCCGAGCGCGCGCCAAGGGGGAACGGCGTGCTCGCCCCGCTGTTGGCGCCGCTCCCGGGCGCGCCGCCGGTCGATGACGGCACCCCGGTAGCGCCCACATGCGTGCGCAACGGTGCCCCACCCGAGGCAACCCAGCGCTTGCCGAGCAGACGGCGTGCCTCGTCTTCGAAACCGCCGAGTGCGCCGACACCCGCGTCCCGGCCCCACACCCAGCGCGCAGTGTACGCGCCCCCGAGCGCCGCGCGACTTGGGAACCCGTGGGCGGGCGCGTTGCGGTGCGGGACGACCTGCGCGGAGTCGATCTGCGTCACGGGCACGTACACGGGCGCGTTGAACACATCGCCCACGAGATTCGCGACGCTGGGGAAGTTGGCAGCGGCGCCCGTCGCGAGGACGCGCGTGGGGAGCGGCGCAGGGTCGTACGGGTCGAACGGGAGCCCGAAGCTGGAAAGCACAGATGATGTGCGGCCCTGCGACGGCGTCAGCGACGGTGGTGGCGTAGGGCTGATGCCCGCCTTGCGTGCAGCACCGAGGACCCCCGACGTGACGAGACGCGCCCACTTGACGCGGAACGAGAGCAGCTGACTTTCGAGCAGGCAGCGCGGGTTGGCGCGAAGGTCACGGAACTCGGTCACCTTCACGCCCGTCTCAAAGCGGTAGATGCCCTTGACGCGCGCGAGGGGGTATGTGTCGGGCTGCAGATGCCAGAAGCTGAACAGCTTGTCGTCCAGTCTTTTCAGGGTCAGTACGGCGTCCGATCGATCTAGGGTAGCACGTACCCAATCGAGCCGCCTGGGGGAACAATCGCCACAAGGCGGTCAAACGCACTCCAGCTTTTGGTGTACATGTCACGTACAAGCGCCCGCGGTACGTCCGCGTTTCTGGCCAAATGTCAGAAAATGCAGTCAAAGACAAACACCCCACTTTACCGGCTTGTAAGCACCGCAATGTACTTGCGCTTTTCGTTGGCATCTTGTGCAGGGTGGGGAATAAGATTGTACAGCCGTGTTGGAATGTAGTGCTGGGCAGGGGCAAGCACCGCATCCATCGGGCCGAAGGAGAAGACGGCGTCGCCCGCCGAGGGCAGGACTGACAAGTACGACGCGAGGTAATCCGTTGTGAACGGAGCCACAATCGTTTCTGCCCCCACATTCAGAAGAGTCCGCTATTTTTAAACGAGCAGGCTCACCTGAATCGAACCCGTAGCGCTCGACGAGGTACCGTGCCACGGTGCCCACTTTCCGCGCACCGCCAGAAACATCGACATCGCCCAGCCAACCGCGCACACGACGGCCTTCTTCGCGGCTCCCACCGACGATGTCGAGGACACCCTCGTCCCAGTAGCCCTGACTTGGCATACCATTCGCGGGTGCGGCGTTGATGTTCGCGGCATGGACCCATGTGCCAGTCCCGCACGCCTCAGTCTCGCCCATGCCCGTCCACTTGCCTGCGAGTAGACTCGCAATGAACGCGCTCGCAAGCTGCACGCG